>WAAE01005407.1:14492-160676 GCA_013400495.1 Nicator chloris | reverse complement strand
CAGGCGCCGCCGGCCGCCAGCAGGCCATGTGCCGAGCGGCCGGCGGGGGCGGGGGAACGGGCACCGCACAAGCACAAAAAAACCCCAGTAAATTTAAAAAAAAAAAAAAAAAAAAAAAAGACAATAAAGAAAAGCACCCGGAATGCCAGAGGAGGCCGGGCGAGGAGAGAGGATGCCGCACCGCTGCTGCCGTGCAGGCCCGACGCCGCGCCCCCCCCAATCCCCTGCAAGGCTCTGCAGGGGAAGGCGGGGGAGCCCCCGGCGCAGAGCGCCCCACGGCCCCGCCGGGAGCCGGGGTGCCCGGGGGCTGCGGGCCGGGCTGCCCGGGCCGCACTGGGGCACCCGGCTGCGCAATGGCGTCGCCGCCGAGGAGAGCCAAGGGCTGGCGCAGACCCTGGCACGGCTCGGTGCGGGCAGCCGGAGCCATCGCTCCCCACCTCTGCTGCTGGGCCAGCCGAGCAGCTGCTCCCGAAAGCAGGAGGGTTTGCGTTAAAGCAGAGCGAGCCGGGGCCTGCGGCAGCCCCGGGGCCGCTGTGACCGCCGAGCAGGCTGGCAGCGCTGTGCCCTGCCATGGCAGCAGCCACACGCATCCCCTGCCCTGGGTTGGTGCGCTTCGCAAAGCCAGATCCTGCAAATCTCCATGAACGCTCCCACTTAATTCCGAGGACGTTTTCACTTGTGAGACTTAACTCGCCTGCAAAACTATTCCCAGAACTAGGCCTCGCCTAAGCTATCCATGGCAGCCTGAGTTTAAATGCTTCTTCATCTAAAAACCAGTTGTTAGCCACACACACATTGCATCCCAAACTGCTGCACCACCACACCGCCTACTCTGTGACCGCAGAGCGTCCCAGCAGAGCCCTGAGACAAGTTTCCCCCTACTGCGTTGCTTTTCACACTACCTATTATAATAACAACAAGTTACAACATCGCCAATGCACAGGTAACTAGCACAGCGGAGTTCGTGAAGGGATGCATGTAGCAGGGCTGAAACTAAATTACGTTTTTGCAACTGCCTCTGTTCAGCCTTAATATTAGCATTAATACTTTCATTTTCCTCATTTAAATACAATAAAAGGGAAAATTGCCTTTGCTTTATATTGTTACTAATCAGGTTTTGCCATTCCAGTTTTTATAAGGCGATAAGTGAGGAAGAAGTTAGTATGCATCTTTTTTGTTGCTGGGCTCAGTGTCCTCAGCTGGGAAAAGAGTTGAGGAAGAAAGAAATCATTCTTGGAGTATCATACAGTCCAAGCATCATTTTAAGAAGCCTGAAATTGAAAGCACTGGGTTGGTTGGATTTTTTTTTCTTTTTAAACCCAAGCTACTCAGGATGCTTTCTGGCTTGGCCAGAAAGACAAGTTTGCTACATGTTTCTGTTCTGGAATCATTCTGAACTGCTTTTTGGCTAAATTCTTACCTGTCCTAACTCTACTGTCTCAGCAGAGTACAGTAATGTACTCTGTGTTGTGTAATGATACAGTACATTCCTGATACATATTTTTGGTAGACTTGAAAAGCAGTGTGTATGGCTTGATTGTTGTCTGTATTTCGCCATTCATTTTTATGTGAGGCTCTTTTGCTTGATGTGAGGAATTACTTTGAAAGGGTGAAGGGTATGGCATAGCTACCCAAGATGCTACTTACAATTACACCATACCTCAGCTAACAGACATTTTTCATTGTGATTGTTACACTTTTAAAAGCATATGAGTTAATCAAATTGCTATTTTTGGAATGCACTCAAAGGAACATTAAAATGCATTAATTTCATTAAAATAAATGAGCAGATAGGTAACAAAACAAGTATCAGCCAAATAAGCAAGGTCTCGGCTATGGAGCCAAATCCAGCCCTAGTGAAATCATCTGAGCTGTGCTTGTCTACAGCACATTTAATTTGGCTTCTGCAGTCACACAGCTGACACTTTATTTGGTTTTCAGAGGTGTGTATATTAAAAATGTGCGAGCTGTGCTGCTTCTCCAGCGTGATTAACCACTGAAGTTAAATTCACCTGGTTCCCTTTTAGCTCTGCTCTGCAGTCCTGTCACACATGCAGTTTTTGGTGTGTGTGCACACCTGAGATGCAGAGAGGCATTCCCAGCCCCTGTGTCAGTCTAAGGGACATGAGTTGTGTCTGAAGTGAGGGTGTGATGAGGTGGATTTCAGCAGAGGCTGTTCACATCCAGCTGCATAGATATGCTCCAGTTAATAGGCTGTACTGGATGTCTGTGCTACCATCTTTCATTACTGCTGTTACTCATGGCAGTGAGAGTAAAGGAAGGGTTGGTGTGTCTGTAATCACACATTAATTTGCTATGTAGATATATCCTAAGAACTTCTCAGCCCAGGAAAATTATGCTGGAATAAGGTTGGATGTGAATGTAAAGCAGAACTGTGTTCAAATAGTTTATTCATTCTGGAATGACCGAGTTGTTTCCTGGTTTCACTTAATCCACTTTCAAAGTGGATTAAGGTAATTCAAGAAACTGAATTCTTGCACTGGCCTAAGAGTTGTCTACACATGGGTTTAGTCGAACGTAATTACTGCAGCATACCTAATAAGTGTCTTGAAATAATTTTGTGTGGAGACGAGTCCAGAGTCCCACGGGTGAAAACAACAGAATTTAGTAATTTTTGTACAACATGGGGTTAATTTAGCCCAACATTTGACCTACTTCTTTCTTCAAGCATGTTTAATTCATTACAGGTTTTTCTTCCTCAGCAAAAACCCCACAACAGAAATGTATTTATGATCAGTTTCAAGATAGCAATGCCATGTGCACTCCACTAAAAATAAACAATTTAACCAGTATATACTCTAAATACCTTCTCAACTGCCCTAAAGAGGAGCAAAGGTTCTTTACTGGAACAAATACTGGCTTCTCAATCATAAATATTTTGAGTGGGTTGTTCCAAACAAAAGGAAAACAAACCCCAAAGCTTTGCTCTGCCCTCTGAGACACCCAGGATCCATTTGACTGCATTCCATTCATAGCAATAGCACCCAGTCTGACTCAGCAATATTAGTTCCTGAGTGAGGAATCTCACAGACTCACACAGAAGGGTTTGCAGGACAACAGGGCCTTCAGGAGGCACGTTAAGAATAGAGGGCTAATTTATTGTTTGCTTATAGAGGTCTGAATCGGGGAGAACCTACCCGAAACCCAGGCAGCCTATGTGCCTCTGCTCTGAATCAGGTGTTTTGCATCTCTGGCATACAGCAAAGTGACTGAACTGATAATGAAAACGTACAAAATGTTTTGTGACTTTGTGCCGAGCACCAAGTTTGTCAAATGTCATTCTGTGTCATTCCATGCCACAGACATCCATGGAAGAGAAGTGACTTTCTAGTGTGAATGAAGCCTCCTAAACCTCAAACTTAAGACTGTCTGTTGGTTTGCTTTTGTTGAAGGACGAGGGATGGGGATGGAACCGAACAAAAACTAGATGAGGTAGAAATTATGTAAGCTCAGGTAGTAAACCAGACAATTTTTTGAAAGAAGCATAAATATAAAAGCCAAATGATACAAATTGCTGACCCTTTAAACATTGACATAGGAAAAGCCATTAAAAGCTATGAAGATGAAAAAATCCAACTTCTGCTTTGTGTCAAAGACTGCAATGTGTCACACATTGCAGAGGGTAACCCGGGGTCTTCCCTTACACCGATGAAATCCCAGCTACTCTGTGTAACAGGCAATGGTGCCCACAGGATTTTCATTTTGTGATTACAAGCATGGCTTTGCCCTCTCGTGTTTGTCTTCGTTAAGGATATAGGGGATGGATTTCCCCTACAACTCCCTCATGCCAAACCTGCTTATTTTAAGTAAGAATAATTCTGGTAACAAAATTAGCATTGACTGAAGAAGGTAAACATGGAGAAACATAAACAAGAAATCAAGTACTTAAATTCTGTGGTGCTGAATGACTTTGATCATGGGTCTTGATATTAAGGCTCAAATATTAAGCCTGGTGTTAAACTCAGATTGAAGGCACTGAGCATGCCTGATCTGAAATCCTGCTTGAATAAAATAAATGGATTGGATTATTGTACGCTCTGCTTCCACTGAGATGTCTCAGAGCAATGGATTCACCTGCAGTGCTGGGGTATCCTGGCTGTCCCCCACTCCTGTCATTACAGGGGCATTACTCTTCCAGAGAGGAAGGTGTCTCTAAATCCCCAAGACGATTGGCACTGCACACGCAAGAGGAAATCTCAGCGCGCAGCCAATGCCAGGCAATGAAGGATGCTCTGTGGGAGTTGGTTAGTAGTGCCAATGTTTGATATTTGTCGTAACAACCACCGACTGTTTTGTTTTTTGTTCTAACAATGTGAATTATGCATTAAACATTAATACAAGTGAGTGTACTTTCTTTTGATCTTCAAGCATAATCATTTCTAATGAGAGATTATACATGAGCATTGAAACAAATCCCTGAGTCATGTGAATTTACATTGGTTTTACTCTGTGGGAAAGATCCCACATGAGTTACTCATGTCTGTAAAACATAACATACTTAGAAGAAAAAAAATGAGCTTGCATTTGTCTGTTGGAACAGAAATATCTGCGTAGACATTTGGCCTGTGCCCTAGCAGTAATGAAACATGAAAAAGCTAATTTATCAAAGATCAGGATTCAGGGTGGGGCCCTCAACTAATGTGAGATCCAAGTCTGCTCAGAATAAGCTCACCTCTTAGTTTCTACCATCTGGCTTCTGACAAGAGTTGAGTCTAGTATCAGAGGAATTTGAACTAGCTCTAAGTAAAGGGATCAGATTTTGGCTAGCTTGATAGAGATAAAAGTTGCCAGACTGCCATCACCAAGTCATAATATGCCAATCCATGGCAGGCAACTGTGCAATGCTAAGTGGCACCTCTCCAAATATCCTTGACAGCCAGTGCAGGCCGGACCCACTGTAGAACCTGCTTGGCCATGTTTAATATCTGCTCTTCTTAAAACAACTGTCACAAATGGTGCATTCCATAAAAACATAAACACTGTGGACTGTGCAACTGCCAAGACAGTTATTTAAAATGCAAACAGAATTTAAGCCCTTTCCCCTTTGACACACTGCACAAATATTAAACCAACAAGCGATTAACAGTCTGCACTTCAGCAGCCGTGCCGTGTGTGCAAGGCACAGGCAGCACACTGGGGAAAGTACAGGTGCAAAACACTACTTGATGGGCCTCATTCCTGGGGGTGCAGGTACTCACTACAAGATTTCCAGAATGCCTCTTACCTTTCCAAACAGACCTCAATGCCAAAGGTTGCAGAAGGTGGCTATCAAGAAGGTATTATGTGTAATGGCAGATAGGCTCCATCTATGATTAAGGTCATATCTCAGGAATTCTCAAAAGCCCATTAATGTATTTTATTCTTAATGTGTAAGTGCTAAAGGAGTCCTGGAAGCCAGAAATCCAGGATTACCCCACATAATTCAATGTTTTCACAGGAGGCTACGGTCATGCTCTCTGCTGCTTCACTTCTCTTGCCTGAATAACCTTAAATGCTGATGGTAGAGCTTCAAAAGGAGAGTGGGAGCAGCCTATGCATAGAATAGTTTATAGACTGGAAGAAGAGCAAACAGAAACCCCTTCATCCCTTGAATTCTCCAAGTGCTCTGTTTTATATAATGACAGAGGAGCTGATACTATTGCAGTAGTGAAGAAAGCACCCAAGACGCTCCATTATGGAACCCCAACGCTATTTGTATTAATTATCTTCCCTGAGGTTGCACCACTTCACCTGGCATCTTAAGTTAAAAGATGAATAGGTCAATATTAGATCTTAAATAATATTGCATAGAAGGACCTCAACTCCATCTAGACCCTGCTTGAAGCACATTGACATTATCCAGCTTTAAAAGTTCAGTGAGTCTTCTGACTTTTCAGAATGCGTCAGTACATCCCCAGGCACACACAAAAAGCTGTGCTTGCAAAGATGGGATAGATACAGGTAGAAAATGGTATACAGAAGCGTGTAGGGAGGCCTCTCTAAGCATCAGCCAGGGTGACAAAGCATGCTGGCCCATGGGTTCCCAGGCTGTATTCACAGTCCTGGAATGCCTGCTGGAAACACTCCCCTGTAATTTAGCTCATTTGGTGTGCATTAAAGATGCTCATTTCTAGACCCCTCAGTGAAATGTGATACTGAACTCATTCTTCCTCTTGCACCAGCAGGCCTCAGCACATGGCCAAGAGGCTGATGGGAAGGAGAGAATGCCAGTTTTAATCCAGTTGTTCATGATGGAAAACCATGAGAAAAGTGAGAAGATCTTATTCTGCAGACCGAGGCATTTACTTATATTTATCTGCCTAACCTCAGTCAGAACCCCGAATTCCATTACTCTAGATGAATGCTATGGTATGGTGAAGTCTTATTTGGTAATTACCTGGTCAGAGCCGCAGACTAGGAACACGATACACAGCCAGTGAAAGCCCAGTGGAGTCATACCAGTTTATACTAGCTGAGAACCCAATCTTCAATTCTGAATTAAAAATTTGAGAAGTTCCATTTTTCCATGGTATTGTGGTCATATTATACAGGAAAAAAAAGCACAAGAAAATAAAAAATAAAGTTGTAGCTATTTATATAACCAAGACAGAAGCAGAACCAATGTGAAATCTTTAGCAATGAAATTCTTAATCCAAATTATTAGGTATTTCAGTGTTGGTGCCATTTGGATTACTGCTTAACTTTAGGGCAGCAAGGTAAGCTCATTTTCTTGCCTCTGTCTTTTCAGCCACCATTAGGGCTGTAACCTTCCCATCCTCCAGGGAGAGGGAGAGAACTTACACAATGGATGTTTTTCCATGGGCGGATGTCTAAATATGAAGGGAAACAATTGAATTTTAATGACAATTTTGAGACTCTTGAAGTTAATTTCTGGGCAGTGCAGAAATTACTGGGGCTGGGGATTGCTGCTGCCAAGAGCTGCATGTTCTCCTCTCCTTCTGATGTTAGCAGGACTACAGGTCTCAGCTTTTGGCAGAAATCACTCCCAAAATAGCAGGTCCTTCTCTCTTGCCTTCTCTCAAAAGGGAGAGCAAGAGACCTGGTGCTGTCTGACCCAACCAAGTGTCAGTGCAGAGCAAGGGCTACAAAAAACAGGGTAACTGCACCAGATTTACACTACCAGAGAAGTGTTCTCATTAGGTATTTACAGCATAGTGGTTATTCTCTGGGGTGGAATGGTAAATTTGTTAGGTGCTGCACAAAATATTTAACCAGAAAAAGTTCCTGCATCCAAAAGCACTACAGAAATGATTGCGGAAGGAGAGTGGTAAACAATGGGATATCCTGGGAAAAAAAAGTACACCAGTGATTGCAGCAAAGGCAGCCAGCTATGAAAGCTTTTCCTACACGCAGGGTAACGATAATTCTGCCAAGGAGGCAAGTTATTTCCTTTTCAGCGATGCTATTTCCACTGCATTACTGAATCATGGTTTGTTAATAGCTTACAAACATCAAGTTTAAAAAGCTTTAGGAACTTGGTCATACCTAAGACAATATGTACCAATTTATCAATTTCTATTAAAATACATGATCCAATAGGTTTTGGGGTTGTGGTTGTCAGGGTGGGGGGTTTTAATGCCTTTAATAAAGAAGGAATAATTTTGGTCTTGTTTTTGTCTTCTAATTTAGAAGATTCAGAAAACAATATAAAGGATAGTCCCAAAATCTGTATGTATCTACTTGTAGATAACAAAGTAGAAAATAAAAGATACTTCCAAATAGTGCCAATCATTTAATCTGCTCTTTAGTTGGATGACAGAGTGTCAAGCATTTTCACAAAAAGCACAAGATCCGCTACAGAGGACTATCTTTTCAATTTTGGGCTATGCAGTTATAGCCCCAAACAGGTCATGGATGGGATCAGCCTTCCCCATGTTACCCCTCTGGTCAGATGGCAGCCAAAAGGAAAGAAGAAAAGAGGACAGCCACAGCCACCTGGCACTGCCTTTTTGCACAGTAAAAAGCAGGCAGGGAGGAGGGACCTGGTATCCAGCCAGGTGTGGCAGGACTTACAAGCCAGGCTGCCAAGCTGGAGCTCATCCTCTGAATGGGATTCTGCAGGGGAGGGCACGGGGAAGGTAACATTGGGGAACTGCTTCCTTTGCAAAGATCTCTGCGTCCCCATTTACCCTCTCTCGTGAGATGGCCAAACATGCCTCTTATTGGGCAGAAAATTTTCAGCCTGGTATTATGTTACTGTGTCCACCAGCCCACTACAAGGTGTACATAAAACATCATCACTTAAGGTGTTCCTCAAGTTCTCTCACATTGCAGCCAGTTCTCATTTCAGGTACAGGAAAATTAAAAGAAACATTAGGGAGACTGACATTACTGGCTGATGCCAAACCATTTTTTCCTAACACTGTTTTTTATATACAGTACCCAGAGTTTAGCTGGGTCCATTATTTCCTTCTAAGGGTGATTTTACTTAGAGCAAATTTTTGCACTGTACTACTGGACACTGTAGTACGGTTCATTGCTGTAGAACAATTTCACTAGTTCAGAAGCTCCACCATAATGTTTTACCACTAGATTTTTGCTGAGTAGAGGCACTAGCTCACAAACACCCCTTCCAAGTCCTTATGGAGCCTTCCTGAGAATCTGTGTTATGCTTACCAGGCTTGCACACACAGCTAAGTCTCTGTGCCTCTACTCTGAACATTTGAGACATGGATGCTCAGTTAAAACTACAGAAAAAGGCAAAGCATGGCCATGATCAACAGTCAATCATTTTAATGGCTGGTAATGTAAAAACATATTCCTAACCTTACTTACTACAGCCGGATATATGGTAGGAGACATGGTTTTGCATGAACCAATTCCTTTTTTCTTTTTAACTCTTTTATATGAGTAATGATTTTTGAAAGATTGGTGTAGTAATGTTCAGTTGTTATGAGACTTTTGCTTCACATTTCTAGCTGTACAGATGGGATATCACATAAGTTACCGAGACCTCTCAGAATCAACATCCAGAAACAGTTTCCTCTATTCCAGCAGTAGTTTCCACTTCTCAGGACAGTTCTTTAGGTACAGGTCCAAGAGAAATGACCCTTCACTATTTTCCACTACAGCTCAGGTTTTCTGCCTCAGCTTTTATGCTGCTGTGAGCATGTACAAAATGGGATGCTAGTTTTCATCCCCCTGCCCTCAGTCCAAGAAATGCTGTGCAAGAGTAATTCCATCTGATTTCACATAATTCTGCTCTTGCACTTAGAAATGCAGGAGTTAACAGTCGAGAAGTTCTTTGGGTACTGGAAAGATTAACAGATCTTCCAATCCTCATACAGCTTACCACAAGGTACAAGCTTTATAGACATTTGATGAGTGAAGGGTTGCCACTAAATGAAAGTGTGTCACCAGATCTAGAGGAAATCGTTGAAACAAGGTTTCAGGAGTTTGTGAAGGCACCGCGAAATGAACACACTTTACGAGGCTACAGCATGTGTGTAGAAGGTATATGCAACCTGCCCTGTACTCCTAAAATGATCACCAACATATCACTGGGAGCTTGGGCTTCTGAGAGTCATTTCTCCCTCTGTGCTTCAATTCCCTTTATGAAAGTCAGGATTATGTCTTTGGTGCCCCTTGGATGAACAGAACAAGTTCACCTGTTAAATGCCAAGTGTTACAATCAATCACAGGTTTACCACATCTGTTCTACCCAACCATTTAAAACTATTAATATCAAAATAAGCCACTCAAAAATTAGTAAAGATTGCAGAAGTCCCAGACTGTGGAACATGAATCTCAGTGATTTCAATGGACGTGATGGCAGCCTCAGAGATAAGATTAGCTTCAATGTGATTTTAAAGATCCCAGCACTCCAGTGACAAATTATTTGTTCTGCATTTTCTGTTAGTTCAGGAAAGATCTATGCCAGTACCATCACAGTCCCTCAGCTATTGTTCCCCCCCACTTTGAATGTTCTCCTATGAATGCTGCTTGCTACCTAACAATCGAAAAAGCTTTGAATTCTAGCTTTCTATGGTTGAATTTATTGTGTGTTTTCTCTCTTAAAGAATTTTTATTTTGAAATATTGATGAAAATTTATTTGCCAGGTAATAATTAAAGGAACTGAGATATAATCCAGTCATTACAGTCACTCTCACTTATATGGGTCTACTGCAGGGGATCCTTTCTTACATAATTACTGAAAATGTAGTATCTAGCCTTCCTTAAGCATAGCTGCATTTTCTTTCTTCTACCAAAACAGATAACATTTGATGCATAAAGTTCCTCTTTTATGTGGTGCTTCCTTTAAAGGAAGTTTGCCCCCTTGAGTAAATTTTTCCTTGGCTGTAATTGTATATATATGTATATATATATATATATACATCTGTATCTGTCATAGATATCTGTATTTATCTATCACACTTACTCCACTGCAAGGTGTTATTACAGATTATAAAAAGAAAAACAAAAAGGACAAATTTCTCTACTCGGTGTTTAGGAGAAGTTGGTATCACTGAATTTAGAAGCATAAATTCCTTTTTTTTTTTTTTGCACCTGAATACACCACCCACCCCAGGAGCACCTGATGTCAGTGGCAGTTCATGTACATGTGCAGCTGCAAAATGCTTTGATATCCAGGTGTCACTGGAAACCATCACTGGATTACAGGTTTTTTGGACATATGTAAAAGTTTCAATTAGCCTAAAAGTATTTAACACTTACTACAAAGCCTTGTTATTAAGAACTCCAAATGTCTTTTGAACATGGAGGAGTCACTACCCTGTATCCTACTAAAATGCATACTATTTCCAACATTTTTCAGGTAGACAAGATGGATATGGAGGGAGGAGAGAAGAAAATTATTCAGAGAAAATTCAAGTTAGAAAGAGAGAAAAAAATATTTATAGTTCAGAGATTTGTGGGTTAATTCCTCATTTAAAGAACTATTTAAAATTATAAATTGCAAATCTATTTCAGATATCTTGCTCGTCTCATGTGAACACAAAAATATGAAAGAATAAGGTAAAAAAAGACATTAAATCATGATTTAATTTGTTCAGAAAGCATTGAGTGATAAGCATCTGCACAGAATTACACAGCTCAGTTCTACTTGAAAATTTTCCTAACTGGAAGAAAATGTGCAAGTTCCTCACCCATTTTAACAGCCGTCATGAATGGATGTTAAACTTAGCAGCAACAGTTCATTGGCAGCTTCCCAAGACTGGCATCAATGTAAGGATTTGTATTTGATATGAATGAAAAAAAAATCATTAATGCTGTATTTGAATGAAGGTTTGAAATGGTTAAACACAAAACATCAAAGATGCCACTCACGGACATGATAACTGTTTCAGAGGAGAGGAAGGAGGGCAAACTTCCTACTGCATGATGAAAAATATAGAAGTATGAAGCAGAAATATTTGAAGAAATTAAGGCCTGGAACTACAGCTTTCAACAAAGAAGATAATGTCAGTTCTGTGTATTTCTGCACCAGAAAGCCGAAATGCTGGCTGGGATTTCTGAGCATTTCCACAACCCGGGCAGTAAGAGGAAGCTATTGAAAGTCAAACGAGTTTCAGTGTTAACTGCAATGAAAACAGACCAAAGCCTTTACCTTAATCAGTTACTTAGAATGAACCAATACTGATTTATCATCTTTTCTCCCTCCGTGTTCAGAGCCAGAGCCACTTACACATGACTGATGTATTCTCAAAATCCCACACAAGGGCAATAACATGCAATTCTTGCAAATATTTTGAGGGAAGGGATTGCCTTTATTTTGCCAATGCTGTACTATGGGGTCATGAGTCACTATGAAAATATGGAGAAATATTTATTTTTGTGCTTCGAATAAGAAGTCTTTTGTGACAGAATATAAATGTGGGGAAGTAGTTTCTAAGTTTATTATTACTACTCTATTTATTAAGAATGACAATTTTTGAAACAGTTACAATATTTAGATGGAAACATGCTATTATCTCCAGTATTTTCTGCAATTGTTCAGTCAACATCCTAATTGTACTCCTATCCTATATGATGAAATGAGTTCCAGCTCTCTCCATACATGACATAACAGTAAGGAAAAAGAAAATCTAAATGCTATTTATTCAGCAACTGAATCTTAGCCACAGAGAACTACTATTTACTATGTTTGGTGGCAATTTTACACATATAGTAAGCACATAAGACACCTGTGACATTTGAAAGCCTGAGATTTGGATTATCCTTTAGACTCTTTTAATTTTGCTAGATATATACCGACAGAATTAAATGCGGACATCTAAATGAAAAAAAAATTAATTTTGTTAAGGCTGAGATAAGTGAATAAAAGAAAATAAATACAATATTAAAGATGCTAATGCTCTATTCTCAACAAAATTCTTACAGTTATGTGTTCGTCTTTCCTCTCTAGCAACACGTAATTCTGTGCAGGGATGTCAAGGGGACCATTCTCTCCATTTCCCTAAAGTTAGCAAGCCAAGCTCTCCTAAATGCAGCACGACATGCTGTTTACCTTTGTTGTAAACTTGAGGCTTTTCCATTTAAGAACTGTATAAATGAATCAGTATTCATTCACACCTATGCCTAGAAGTATCCATTACAAAGCAGAGTGTGCTCATTTTTAATCTCCTCCTTATTCTGATTTTATGCCATATTCCTCTGCACTGGTGCTGTTTGGAATTGCTCTAGGTATATTAACAAATGCAGGGAAAGTAAAACCAAAAACAGTGGGGATTTTCATCTCATTTTCTGCAAGTATTTATTGACAGACAAGGGTGATAAAAATGCAGAGGGTAAAAGGTCTTGCCTGACATTTCCTTTAAACTCGGTAGTATAACAAACTGCTACAAAACAGAAGTTTTGTCCCCTGCTCTAAAAACCAAGATGACAAAATCCCAAACAATATGTTTAGATTTGCCTTTTAAAATCCTGTGCAATATTTAGTAACTTGTATTTGATGGCAGAATTCCCAAGGGAAATCGTGGGGGGTTGTCTGTTTTGTTTTGATTTTTTTTAAATGTTGATACATTTCTCATCTGCTGAAAGGAAATCTACCTACATCAGCAAAAAGCACAGGTAAAAAGAAAAAACTAATTAACATGAAAAAATGCAACCACCCTTTCTTAAGTGAGTGCTTTTGAATCAGAAAATAATTTTTCTCATGCTGCAGAAACCCTCTATTTGAACAAGCACCCACTAACATCACTTGTTCCTCTAATTGTCATCATTACTGAGACACAAGCAGCCTTTGTTGATCACACACAGCATTCTCTAAAATCCATTTTTCCAATTAGGTTTTTATTCTCCTTCTTGTCTGTCTGCTTTTATTTAGTTTTGAGGACAATTACAGCTGTACTTGAGTTAACTTGTGGCAGTAAGGCATTTGCAGGAGCTGTTGCTCTCAGTAACGTTGGCTATTACTGATTACAGCATTGCTTAAGGCAGATTCCTTGTTCTAAATGGCATTGAACATTTTTACCTGGATATTGCAACACCACATTATGAGCACTGGGATATAAACAGAACTGTAAGCAGTGCTGCTGGCCTCTGGATTTAAGAAATAAACTAGCAGACTTGTGTGTGGAGACACAGCTAGAAAATCACGCTATCACCAAAGTATGTGATGCAATGTCTGTATCTTTCTCTAATTTGCTGCTGACCAATTATTACATTCAACTCTGAATCACGGTCCTAAATAATAAAGGTCAAAGTTGTCATGGACATCTTCTGTGTTTGAGTTGACACCTTGAAATAGCTAAAGCTGTGTTTTACAGTTGCAAAGTTCCCAGATTTCTCTCTGGGATTGTATGCCCTCAACGTCAAAAAAAACCAAAGCCAGAACAGGCCCCACATCACCTCAAATCAAACCCCATTTCATTGGAAAAATAGGTTTAACCTCTGCCAGAAGGATGGGCTGATCCCTATAAGTGTATTCACATTAAAAAAATCCCAGTCTAGAACATTTGTTTAGTCAGCCCCAATATGATCTCACCTCATTTCTCAACTTTGTTGAATACCAGAAAAAAAAAAAGTTATATGAATTCTGGAAATTTAGTGCATCATAATTAACATTTGTGGCATTTTTATGTAATACAAAACTACTGCAAATATAATATTTTCTTAAATAAATTTATAGGATCTCTACCTATGTGAAAACAGCAAATATTTGTGGACGTTCTCATGATTACAAGAATTAGATTCATGCAGCTTTTCAGCGAATGCTTAAGTGCTACAATCACCCACGATATCTTCGGTTATAAAGGTGGGAGCATAGCAGCAGTGTTAGGGAAGCGTGCTGGAGCTCAGGACTCTGACCTGCCTCTGTCTGTAACCTGCTGTGACCTTCTCCAATGCACCATATCAAAACTTCCTTTCTCACATCAGCTTTCCTAATACCTAACTCACCCAAGTGAAGTGTTTTCCTACTCTCGTGTATCGGGAGGAGAGGTAAGAATCCTGTGATAACAGATATTTGTTAAGTTATTTGGGATTTCTTAGTGCAAGGCAAAATAAGCTTGCAGGTCTCTAACGTTTAATAATGATTAGTAAAGAGTGGATAAGACTACTATAAGACTACTCCACATTGCACCAAAGATGTTTCCTTTTTCCAAGGAAGCTCTGATATTGTTGTCACTACTGAACCACGCTGCGATCTCCCATTAACCACACAAAACCTGTCTTTTAGGCTGTGATGCTGCTCTATGAAGACAGTCTACCTACTTGGAAATTAAGCCCCAACTTGTTTAACTCCTGACAACACTTTATCGTAGCCCTATCAAGCAAACACAAAAAGCAGCAAAAAGAAAGTGATGGAGATAAAGCCATTCTGAGATTGTGCATCGCAAACCAATACGTGTGCTCTAAAATCTAGCATTCAGAAAACCTTCATCTCTGTCACCTACCACCTCATCTCACAACGACATGTTCACCAATTATTATTATTTTCTTCCCTTTCCCACCAGAAAAGGTGTTTGTTCCCCAGAACGCGTTTAAATAGTGAAAGGGGTGCCCAGTCCCCTGGTGCTGTGGGCGCAGGAGCCTCTTCTGCCTCAGCATCACTGCGAGCACGGCCCGGCTCCAGCACCCCATACCGACCCCTTGCGCAAGCAGACAACGCGGCAGGATTTGGGGAACAGCTCTTAGCCCTGGGAAGGGACCCCCCACCCTCTTTCCTTGCTCTGACATCCACTTATTGTAATTCCTCAGCTTTCGGCAACTTTGCTCCGCACCAGCAACCCCCCTGGAAACTTCGAGAAGAAGAACAAAGGGGCAAGGACAAAGAGCCGGGGAGGAGGTAGGAAAGGGAGGGCTCCCCCTTTTCGGGTCAGGCCGGAGACCCTCCCCTCGGGCCGCTCCAGGGTCAGCCCTGCCCGCCCGCTACGGAGCCCCGGCTGCTGCTGAGCGGGGACGCCCTGGGGTGGCCGTGGCCACCGCATCCGGGCTCTGAGCCCCCACACAGACCCTGCCAGGGCGTGCTCGGGGTCTGGTTGGTGCCCGAACGCGCAGCGCCCGCTCCTGCCGTGCCCTCAGCGATGAGACAAGCGAGGGGAGGCTGCCCCGCGACCCCCACACACGGCCGTGCCTTCCTATCCCAGCGAGGGACCGCACCGAGCATCCTCGGCAGCATCCCCGCAGGGGCTGGAGGCGACCCGTTCCCCAGGAGAGCAACACGTGTCGACCCCACAGCCGCGGTCCCACAGCCGGGGCCGCTCCGCGGGACGGCTTAAGGGCTTATAGGTTTCTTTAGCAAGAAACCGAGGCGAAGCAGCGGCCCCGTTTCGCTGCGGGGGTCCCGCTCCCCTCGCAGCAACGTTAAACTTTTGCCAAAGTATCGCTATGTACCCTTTTTCTGATGGTCCGCTTCCCTCACACCCCGTCTTACCGAAAGCGAGCCTCTGGCAAGCGTGCTGCTTCCTCTGTTATCAGTTAAACAACCTCGAAGAGCTGCAGGTGCCCTCGTTACCTGTTGCTGTGAGGCCCCTGCCCTCTCTTATCGAGGGATGAGGGTAGTGAAGTCTGCTTTCATGGTGCGGTCATGCTGTGCTGGCCGTGGGAGGTGTAACCCCCGTGCGGCTGCGGGCAGGGAGCAAGGGAAGAGGGGGAAGGTTTGGGCAGGACAGCCGTGCTCGGCGTCGCTGCCCGAGCTCAGAGCGAAGCCAGCGGGGCAGGGAGAGCCAAACCCCGGGCAGGGCAGCAATCCTGTCATTAGGGACCACACGCACTAAGTGCCATCCTGCAACTACCTCTTAGAGAACGGCAGGGAATTATCATTATTCTTCTCGGGCAGGCATTTCCAATTTGGAGTTAATTGACGCGGTTTTTCATTTGAGTAATGACCAAAGGAAAGCCGAGCTTCACTTGAGAAACTTTGAGAGGTTTTTCTTCCCCCCTCCCCCTTTCTTTCTTTTTGATTTAAGATAAAAGTGAGCTAACAGAACCTCGCTTTCCTGAAGGTGAAATTAATCTAATCCTTCATCGGGAGCGGGAACAACCGGGATGCGTGTGGCCGCGGGACGCGGTCCAGGAGCGGTTCCGAGTTGAAACCGAGCTGGACTCCCCCTGAACCAGTCCCGCCACTCCCAAATCCCGCGGGGGAAGAGCCCCCTCGTCCCGCAAGCCTCTGCCGTGAGCATCCCTCATGAGAGAAATCAGAGAATGGTGGGGAACGGCACAAACTGTTTAAAAACCTGAGGCAGCCGGCTGAGGAGCGTGAGGCAGAGCTGGGACGTGCGTTTGCGTGAAACGCTGCCCTGGGAACGGGAGGAAAACTTGAGCGCAGCCTATGCCCTGAGTTAACTAAAGCCAATTACTTGTCTCCATATAAAAGGTTTCGCGTATGGTTACAGCTGAGGAAATACGAGAAGCTGATGAGTCTGTTTTGGTTATGATTTAATCAAATAAATTAAAGGAGAAGGGTACGGATACGCCCAATCTGGGACTTCAAAAAAAAAAAAAAAAAAAAAAAAAGGCATGAGTTTTTTGGGACGCTTTCTGTCCAAAGCCCTTCCTGTTGTACAGAGCAAACCGGGGCTCTCCAGGTCCACTCATCTCATTAGTCCTGGTTGTTTGGGGTTTCTCTTCCTCCCAATGCAGTAACCTTTCATAAACGATTGCAATTTCGGGGGGAAAAAGTGAGTAGGTGCCAAACCAAGCTGGGGGTGGGGCAGAATTTTGCGTTTCAAGCAATTTAGCAGACAGCAATTCTGCTTACAGCAGAGAAGTAGGTGGATACTTGAAAACATCTTCCACCGGGGTGTCCTACTTCGGCAATTCTAATTAAAACAAGGTTTAAAAGATGCAAAGAAAGAGCAAGCCTCTTGCTTTATTTCCAATGGGCGTGGGGGATACCGTCAGGCACAAAGAGTGCTTCCAGCTTGTTCTAACGTGCACCTTTGTTTAAAGGAAAAAAAAAGAAATAATCAAGCTCGTCCTCTGATTTCAGCTAATGTATTTTTAACTGGATTTCTTTCCTCTGCTTTGTGTGATCTGATACCTACCGTGTAGCCCTGGCCCACTTTCAGCCCTGCGGGTGCCCTGCATTGTGTGTGTCTGAAAGAAAAGACAAAAGTCTTCCATCTCACACTCTTTTGCGCCCTGTACCTGTGCTTGGGAATTGAATCATGTCCAACATAGTGGTCAGCAAAACCCGCATCCTATTCCCCTTCTCGCTGCCTAACCCAAGAGGAGACGCGACTTTGTAGATGCAGCCTGGCTGGTGTGGCTGTGACCGTCCAGCACCTCGGATCAATAAAGCAGCCAGTTTTCTGACATTTCTTTTCCACGGCTGCTTATTGAAAAGACCCTTTACCGCCACCTATAAATAGCGCTGCATCCAAGTCAATATATTTTACTTTTTTTTTCTCTCTACATAAAGTAGCAAAGTTCTAACCAAGATACCGCAAGTTCTCCTTGCTGCTCAACCAGGGCTCACCCCGGAGGGACTGCGCTGGGGTGCTGCCTCCAAAGGCGGCTGCCCTGCCGCCTCCAAAGGGAGCGGGGGCTTCGGCGGAGCCAGCCCCAGTCCCGCACCGCCTGCCTTTGAACTTTGTTCTCAGGCATGGGAGGGAGAGCAGCGAATACCGATACTCACCGTGCTCTTTGGCTTTCCAGATGTAACTCCGTCTCTCCCTCTTCTTTGTGTATAAATGAGCAGAGGTTACATCCCGGGCACGCGGTATAATGCCCTGGATAACCCCGACCCTGTCTGTTAATTTAATGCTACGCTAACCTCAGAGTGTGTGATTGGAGCTCGAGTGTTGGGTTAGAAAAGCGCCTCTCCACGCTGGAAACAAATTCGCTTTCTCTCTCCACACCCACCCCCCTTCCACGCGGAGTCTTCCAGCCCTGCATTCCTGCACAAACCAGGACACCTACCTTTCCGAGAGCCACGTTCCCTAGCACAGATTGCATTTTTTTGCCCGCTCTGGAAACAACTGTGCAATTCCCCAGACCCACGTGCCGTGCCCTGCCTGCTGCGTGGGGCTTGGATTTGCGCGCTGTGGCACTGCCGCCAAAGCGCCGAGACCTCGCGTAGGGGAAGGAAGGCGCTGCCTGTCGTGCCCCTCGCTGCCCTCTCGCTGGGGAAGGGGCGGCGGGGGCGAGGGGCTCTCTCTCTCTCTCTCTCTCCCCAAAATCGCACGCTCAGCCCGCGGGACTGGGCTGCTCTGCGGGCGCTCTCTGCCTGCCTGCCCAGCGAGCTGGGAGCTGACGGGCAGTCATTGCTGTACGCCGAGCGATCAAACCCCCTTATCCCCGCGTGATCTCGAGCTCTCGAGCTCTCTTTATTTATTTATTTTTAATTCCCTTTCAATTTCCCCAAATGAGGCTTGATGAATACAGCTCGTTGTCCGCGTTGATACCAGGGTAATAATTGTCAGGGGGTCTGAGTGCTCCAGGAAAAGGAAAGCGGAGGAAGAGGGAGGGATACAACCTCCGCTATCTCGCTGTTACTAATTCCCAGCCGGCTCGGACTCGGGGGACAAGGCGATCGCTTAACAAACCCTCCTCCTCCTCCTCCTCCTATTCCTTCACTACTCCTTCCTTCCTTCCTTCCTCTTCTCCGGCACATTTTCTCCCCCGCGTTTGCCCACGTTTAATTCCTGCTCTTCATGAGGAATAAACCGTGCAAACTCAAACTAAAAAGAAAAAAAAAAAAAAAAGAAAAAAAGAAAAGGTGGGTGGAAGGATACAGGAGGGGAACAAAAAAAATAAGAAAGGGGAGGGAGGAGGAAAAGGACAGAAACTGTCTGTGCCTGATCGCTGACCATCTGTGCAAAAGGTGATCATTGTTAGCTACTCAC
This sequence comes from Nicator chloris, assembly GCA_013400495.1. Lineage (NCBI taxonomy): Eukaryota > Metazoa > Chordata > Aves > Passeriformes > Pycnonotidae > Nicator > Nicator chloris. The sequence continues at coordinate 141,401 of WAAE01005407.1, read as the reverse complement.
ATGGCTGGTGGCAGAGCAGCTCTTAGCAATTAATAAGTCTCTCAGCTTGAGCTCTTCTTTTCCCTTTTGGATGGCAGCGCTCTCTGCGTGGCTCGCTCTCGCTCGCGCGCACACACGCAAACCCGATCAGATGCTTCAGGACCGGCCACTTTGCGAGGGCAACAACACGGGAGGGTTTGTATTACTCCAGGTTCGTGTGTGTAGCCTATAAATAGCGAACTTTTTGATGGAATCAGCTAACAAATGAGAGGAGAAGGCGTAATTTTGCGCAGGGAGCCCCCCTTTCTCTTTGCAAGATTAAAACCCCCCAGGCAGCAGACAGAGCTAAAGTTGTGGGTGTGTAGAAAGGAATCTCACTTTATTGTAATCGCGCGCGAGATTTGTTTGTTTATTTCGGGGGTTGTTTTTGTTCCTCCCCCCACGGCCACCCGCCACCAACCTATACGTTACATCCTCCTCCCTGCCTTCCCAGCCAGGGGCAGGAACTGGCCAGTACTAGCACCGACTTTAACTCCAAGTTGGGAACACACGGCGTGTTTTGGGTTTTGCTTTTGGTGGTGGTGCCTGTTGTTGGTTTGCCTTTTTTTTTTTTTTTTTTGGGGGGGGGGGGGGGGGGGAAGATATCCACGCGATACCGCGTGGAAGTGCAGGAGGCGGCCAGGCAGGCTTCCCTGAACGTGCCCTAAATTTTGACAGCAAATGAAGAACAGAAATGAAACAGGTCGGAATTATTGAGGGGGGGGGGGGGGNGGGGGGGCGGTGTGGGAAGGAGGGAAGAAGGCGGTACTTTGGTAGGGACGAAGTGTGTGACTGGGGCTTTGGGTCAGCTACGGAGCGATGGCCCCACTGGAGAGAAAGCGCCTCGACACACGTGGCTGTGGGGGTTCCGCGGTGCGGTGTCCCCACACCGCTGTCCCGCCCGGCGCAGCTGAGCCCCGGGCACGCGTGGGCGCCGCGGGAATCTCGTCCTTGCGGGCTCCCGGGGGCCTGGCCCCTCGTGGATGGGCAGCGGGGCTGACCCGACGGCTCGGGCCCTGGGGGAAACCTCTGCTCCAGAGCCCACTCTGGCCTTCCTCGGGCAGCCTACGGGCTCCTCGGAGCCGGCTCCCCGCTCCGTCCTCCCTCCCTCCCTCCCTCCCGTGTTTTGTCGGAGGTCTGAGCGGGACAGGCACGTTCGGCATCCCCCGCCAACGACAGCCCCCTGTCCCCCGAGGACATTGATTTGCGGGAAGCTTAAGGCTGGACCCTGTCAGCAAAGGGGCTGCCGCTGATAAGGATCCCACCGCGGCAGCTATGAAGAGGTTTCCTCTCCTGACAGGTGCCTGACAGGGCTGGCCGGGAAGAACTGCTGACCTGTCTAAAGAAATATATCTGCGTCTCCCGGAATGGCAGGACAGATGGTGCCCGTTCGCACCGCGGCGACTTCTCTCGATGGCACACACCGAGAGGAGCTGATGAGTGGTTTGTTTTTATGGCAGGGAGGTGGCAATACCCTCGGACATCCCGTGGCAAGGGCTTGATGGGGAATGTCCGCTCCGTACAGGCGCGGGTGGCGCCGAGACGCGTACCGGGAGGGCAGGAGGGCAGCGGCACCGCTCCCGCCCCGTCCCCGCGTACATGACCTGCCTCAGGATCTCCGAGGAACGGGGTTTTCGGCACCCACGCCAGAGCCACGCCCCCAGTTCCCTCCAAATTGGTTCTAAAAGTCGCTCCCCGCTCACCCCCACGCCCCTCGGCGGAGGCGGCCGGCGCGGAGCCGGGGCAGCGCCGGGCCGGGCTCACGCTGCCTTTGTGCCGCCCGCGGAGCCCGTGTCAGGCAGCGCACGGGGGTGAGGCAGGGCCCCCGAGCCCTCTCGCTCTGAGCCGCTCTCCCTCCCGCTGGGGCAGTGCCCGGGCGCGGACACGCAGTCCCGGCCCCCCGGCCCCGGTGGCGGCTCCCGCTGCCGGAGCGGCGACCCCGGCAGTCATTCTCTCTCCTCCCTGCGCCCGGCTCCCGCAGCGCCCGGCGCGCTGGTCCATCCGCGCACATTTCCAATCTCATGGCTCATAAACTATTAGCGAAGGGATTTCGTGATTCACCTTCCGTATCTTACAAAGGAGAAAGGGGAAAAAAAACCAACAAAAAACCCAAAAACAATAAAAAGCCAAACCAACGAAACACGCGCACCTGGTAACAGCAAGAGCGGGCCGGGTTTAAATCCCAGCGCCTGCCCAGGCTCGGGGCTCTGGGCTCGGCCCGGGGCTGGCGGCCGCGGGGGCTCCGCCGCGTTCCTCCCTCCGGCGCTGGTCTCCGGCCACGGCTGCTTGTCCCGGAGGGACTGAGGCGGTCAGCCTCGACCGAGGGCAAAGCAAAGCCAAGCCAAGCCGTGAACTGCGTTTTACCGGCGGCGGCGAAAATATTCCAGAAGAAAGAATAAAATCTTGTGGATTAAAGGGGGGGGGGAGGGGGGCAATCTGCCTGTTTTCCTTGTTTTCTTTCTTTCTTCCCCCCCCCTTCTTTTTCTGCAATAAATAACACTGGGAGTTATTTAGCTCTCCGTTGGAATGTGACGGATCACACTCCGGGCGTGCAGCGCACAGGCGCTCCGGGAGCGAGGGCCGGAGGCCGGGACGCGGCCGGGCGGGGGCAGCGGCAGCAGCAGGCCTGCCAGGGGCCGGGGTCAGGCCGAGCTGCGGGCGGGGCGGCCAGGGGCAGACGCGCGCCGCAGCAGGGCGCCTAAAGAAACATAGGACCCGATCCAGGGACAAGTTACTGACAGACTGGATGAGACGAACACAAATGTTAGTACAGCTAACTTTGTTTCTTCCTTCCTCCCCCCCCACCCGCTTCATGATGTTTTTTTTTTTCACCTTTTAAGAAATAGACTGTGAAGAAGTTTAGATCACGAGGTAATTATAAAAACCAATATAGAGATTTTGAAAGAGAGACCCACTTCACAATTTTATACCGAGGAGCAAAATATTCTGGCGAAGTCTGGGGTCATCACCTACAATAGAAAAGTGTTCCCTCCCTGTTTAATATACATGGTGTGGGAAATGGAGGGAAAACACAGCTAGCACCTGTAGTGCCAAAGGAAAAAAAAATAAATTAGTACATCATATTTTGGGGCTATTTTGCAGGACATTCTTCAAAAATAGACCCATATTTAATTATAGCTCTAATGACTTTCTCTATGCGACTGCTAGTTAATAGTAAGGAGGAAATGGGGTTTCTGTAGAGTTTTTGCATTTTGGTATCTTTAATAAAATAGTAATTTTCTCATGTGTTAATAGCGAATCTGGGACTGCAAGTGACCAACCTGGACCAACTTTTAATTAACACACTGACCTGCCGAAGAAGCAAAACTCCCTTTAAAAAAAAAAAAAAAAAGGAACAACAACAAAACAGTGTATATATATATACACCGCCGTATCGGTGTGACCCTGGAAACCCCAGGGCTCTCCTTGCCCTTTTTGTAGGGAGAATGTAATTTTCCAAAGGGGCAAGGAGATGCGCTAGTTCAGCATCCGCCCGCCTCCTCTCCCCGGGGCCGCCTCCGCCCGCGCAGCCCCGCTCAAGCTGCGCGGGCGGCGGCGGCCCCGGGAGGGGGGGAGGCGGTCGAAGCGGGCGGGGCACTATGACCGGAGCCCCCGAGCAGCGTGTGCGAGGAAAAGGCCGTGGCAGAAAGGCGGCGGATTTGGGCTCTATGGGAGGTGTGGTACAAACACCCGTGAGGGGGTGAACAGAAGCTCACGCGTGGGTGCTACAAGCTCCAGAGCCTGTTCGGCAGCTCCCCCACACGAAGCACAAAGGGAGGTCAGCGGTCTGAAGGATGAACTCCTTTTCTTTCTGCTGTTGCCTCGTCAATGCTTTGTTTGTCTTGTTTTTTCCCTTCGTGGTTAAATGAAATATGGTTTTAAAATTAATTTTTTTTTTCAATTCACCTACACACTTCAGGCAGGCTGCGTGCCTGAAACAGCCCCCACCCCCCAAAACTGGCACTGGAGTACGTTACTGCCGAGTTACACTTTAACTTCTCTGCAGGTAATAATTAAAGACCTTCTTTCTAAATCTCTTTCCCCCACAGAAACGCCGAGGCTCTCTTTCGCAATAGATTATATTGATCACACACACGGGCACACTCCCCTTGGAGCCGCCGTCTGTGAGCTGCTCTCAATTCCGTGCACTCTGTGCAACTTTTCCCAGATCTTCTCCTATTCTTTTCTCGAGCTGAAAGGTTTCTTTAGGGATATGTTTCTATAAACACTTCCAAATCCCCCCAAACGGAAGCTCCACGTGCAAAAAGGGACAGCCAGTCACTCAGATGCACTCTTGCAGGCTTTGGCCGTAAGTCTCAATTTTGTCCCACAGTTGCATTGTGTGTGAGTTTAAAAATAAGAGATATAGAGGGAACTAAGTCATCTGACATCAGTAATGGAGTATCTCTGTCTAGTGAGAGGAACCCCAACTTTTTTTTCAGTGATGACACTTTCCAAAGAAAACCTTCAGCCTTGTCCTAACAGCTGCACTGAAAGTTTTAGGGGGTCTGAGTTACTTGAGATCACAAATTAATCTGCCAGAGAAGTATGGCGCACACGTGATATCAACAGAGGGTCAAGAGCTGGCCAGTTCCAGCCAGTCCCGCATTTGATTTACTTCAGGCTGTTAAGATGTATGCTGCAGTGTTTTGATAAGAAAAAAGGAGTCAGCAGTTTGATTTGGCAATTCTTTCCTTTCATTTTTTTTTTAAATTTTTTCCCTTCTAAGAGAGCCGCAGTTTAAGCTGAGGAATTTGTTGTTGCTGGTGGGATGGTTTTTAGTGGAGGTTTTTGGTCTGCATGGGGCTATCTCATCACGTACTGTTAACACTTTACTGTGTTTCTTACTCTCCCAAGTGAGCCTGACCATGGCATGAACTTCTTTGCAGCTTGTCTACCTCAGGCCTCCAGCGTCTCTGGCTGGTGCCTTTGCTGGGGTTCACCCCAGCCAGAGAACTTGGAGCAACAGCAAGTGCAGTGACCATCACCCAGTGGGTCACACCAGAAACCTGCTGGGTCTTGGTGGAGTCCTACCACAGCTTTCCCCTCACACCTCTCTCTTCCACAGGGCCTTGTCCCTGAGTTTCATCAGATGCCCCTGAAATATTTCAAATTTGGGTTTCTTATACTGTACCGATGTACTTATACAAGCTGAGTGTGGAGTCTGCTTGCTCTTAGCTGAGTTAAGCTACTTGAAGATATGTCCTGCACCTGCTGTGCCCTCTCTTACGGCCCCCAAAACTTTTGATCACAGAGAATTAAATCACAGTAATTACACCAGGGATGTTATCTCAGGTGTGCATGTCTGCACAGTGTAAAGAACACCTGCAGTACTCCAGACCAGAGGACCATTGCACAAATGACACCCCTCAGAGGTGGCACCAATGGGTGCATAAATAGGGGAATAAGGAGCAGATCAGGGGGTTTTTTTTATATTCTATCTCTGGTTTTTCTTTTCTTTTCCTCTTATTTTAGTTTCTCTGCCTCTAAAATAGGGAAGTAAGAGTCACTGACCCTATTGCCTTTCCATGAGGCAATTGGTATTTGAAAAAAAACCAGAAATCCTCGGAGGATGTAATCTGTGATAATGTATACTCTAAGGTAGAAGTGCTGCTATTGCCTGTATTGGGGTTGGCAAACATTTCTCAGCAGAGACCACATTTTCTGTTGCATGTAGCTTCAGAAAAAACATCATCACTTAGGCTGAAAACTGATATGCTGACTGTCTGTACTGGGCAGATTATTTTGAAAATACCTGCCAAAACAATTTGTCCATTTCCAAGAACAAGGTTATGGAAAAATAAACAGTTTTGCTCGCACTAAAATGGAAACTTTTTCCTTTGAAATGCTCTGCTGCCCTCAGGCTTTGAAGCACAGCCTCAAAATATGACCTTTTTTATTTAAAATGTGCTTTTCCCTCTCTGTCTAAAAATTTATCTAACTGTGTCTAACTTACAAATATTAGAAATTATGTCATGAACAGATGGCCAGCAGTGATTTATTTTATTCTAGCAGGAAAAAGGCATTGCTAAAGGTTGGCCCTCTCTGCAAACAGAAGCTTGAGGATACAGTGGTGAGGGTAGATTTCCACTTTAATCCCCACACCCAAGTTTCCCCCGTGAGCCTGAGCTTTGGCGCAGAATCTGAGAGGTAGGAATCCTATCTCTCCTAAGCTCCAAGTGTTCTGAAGGTTGTGTCAAGAAGAAAGGTCTCCACGTGAATACAACACAGAGGAAGGAAAAAAATCATCCAGCCTGTGACAGAGCAGGCAATAGAAGCAGCCAAGCCAGCCAGAGAGAAAAGCTGGGACTGATTAGGTAAGGAGACACGGAGGTTGTGCAGAGGGAAACTGTTCTGTTGAGGAGCCTGGAGGGCAGATAGGAGGGCAAGGCTGGAAAAACCAACTAATGTTGTCAGCCAAGAGCAAGGATGCTTAATTGCAGGATGTCCAGAGTAGCTGGGCTGAATTTCATTTGAAACATGGTAGAAATTCTGAAAGTCAAAATGTGGAGGTTTTGTCCACTATTTATAGCCAATGCAGTTTAGCTACATAATTAATGCTTTTTATTTGGAATAGAGTCTGCTTCCTAATGCTGAAAAAGAACTGACCTTCAAGAGAAGTGTTTCTGAGATGATTCAAAACATATTTTAATTTGTGTGTGTGTGACCACTGAACTAAGGAAATGTCTTATATATTCAACTCTAGCCGCCACATCGTGGATGTTCAGGAAATGACTAACCTGAGGGGTTCCGAGCACCTCGATTCAGCTTCCACACATTAGGATACACGACCACACAGATTATATTCCACAAATTTCCTGAAGCAGAAGCGAAACCCTTCCTCTGGGGGCAGATCAGTACTTTGTAGATTTTATTCACTGGCTTCCTGTCTAATTTGTCACAGAGCTGGGTACAGCTCATGTACGTGGTAGGGAGTTACACGGAGAGAAAGCAAGCAGAGTGGTTGCTCAATTTTACCTGCTGAGTTTGCTTCCATTCCCCTTCCACCTCAAAGATTCTACAGTGTGGTAAAACTTGCCTCAAGAGGCAATAATAAGTTTTCATATGATGAGAGCACATCTTGAAATTTTGGAGTCTGGAGGGCTGAAGCGAATCACTCACTTTGCATGGACTAGGCCAAGGGATGCAGAATGACAAACAGGTTGAAAAATCAAGTAGATAATAGCTCTAATTGGATACCCAAAATTAACAGGCATTTTGTACTTTAATCTCATTTGTTTGGAACAGAGATTTATGAAAAGGATAGGATGATATAATCCCTTCAGTCTTGGGCTGTAAAAAAGAAGCACCCAGATGCTATAGCGTGGTGGGGAGAGGAACAGGAAAAGAACAAGGTTAGGATTTATATATCCCAGATATAGCCAGATATTTATGTAGGTAAATTTAACATTGGAAATAACTCCTGAAGAAAGCTTTGCCTACGCCCTGCTCTGCCAGCCAAAGGGGTGCTTGTGAAGAAGATCAAGCAGAAAAGCCCTACCTCCATGTCAAATTTTGTTCATATTTCATTGCACAAGAGCAGATGAAGCAAAGGCTTTGTAAAGTTGTTTGTGAAAGGGGGAAGGAGAGGGAGGGAAAAGGAGAGAGCAAGCCCAGGGTGCCAGAGATCATGGAAATGAGGTGCTGGCCCAGAAGAGATTAAAAGTGCGTGTCTGTACCAGTGAAAGCACTTGTACCTAGGGACACTCCACGTCAGGTATATGCCATAGTGGTTTGCCTTTTGGTTACTGCACAGTCTCTTTCTCTTTGTTTCTTGGCCTCTTTTCTCTTACATAGTCTGAATTTTGAGGAAAACATTTTGTTTTTCCTGGAAAATTCTTCATCATCTCCTAGTACGTGATGGTGTAATGATAAAGCACCTGCATAAGGGATTGGTCCTGAGCAATGTGATTAGCTTTCATTCTCTCACTTCGCTGGCTCTAAATGTTTGTAGAGCCTGAAATACTCTTTTGTGTGTGTCCTAACCAAGTTAAGCATAGTAGCAAAAGGGCAATCAAACAGGAGAGTCCAAGTACTTTCTAACTTTTTTTATTTCTCAATAAGCACCTATTTAACTCCTTTTTTAGTGGGTAGCACTGAAACCTATTTATTTGGAACTGGACTAAAAATCTTCATAGTCTTTCAGGGGGATGGATTTAACACTAACACTCCTACAGATTGCCGTACATGTGGCTGGATTTAAACGAACAACAGGGAAAAAACCTACTCTTAAACGTCTGAAATTCCATTTTCTATGTTAGAATACAGAAGAGGTCCAGATTCTCTTCTTTTAGTCAGAGATAGGAAGTGCCCTCACCAGGCACATGGTTCTGACCTCAGTTGGAGGATCCTTGGCCGGGAGTCAAGCAGTCGCTGCACTCACTGAAACAGCCAAATCAACTGTCTGCTTAGCCATGGATTAAAATTCATTCAGTGATCCAAGACAGTAAGTGAGACAATAATTTGCTACTCCTACTTTGTTTCGCAGCAGATTCTCATTCAGAATAAACCTGCAGTTCAGCATCAGTTTTTTATACCCAGCAGTAACCACGGCAGCATTGTAAAATTGCACCTCCAATAACTTCAACAAGTAGGATAAATAAATGCAGATGCAAAAAGAGAAAACTCATCCTGTTTTTAGTAGCACCGAGACTGCATGAGGGCAGAGTACAAAGAGAGCTTCAGGAGTCCTGATGCAATCAGCAGTCACCATTATTTTGAGTGGTAACTTGTAACAAATAAAGTGTCATTTCCTCTGAGCCAGAGACCTTTACAACGCTGCCTTTACCACCACAGCCTAACTCTTTTCTTCTCTAACAAACCACAGGCTTGATTGAAATGTTAGAGAGTAAATTGCTTAATGCTTTCTAGAGACCTCAAGTATGTAAAGTACCCAGTGCATAAAATAGAGAGCTTATTACAAAACCGAGCATAGCAAAACTGGCCTGCTGGAGAAAAGAGCCTCTGCCTTGTTCCTGCTCACGTTAGGTACCGTGCCTGCATTTCCTATCAAAGCAACTTATGCTTCCAAGTCCATCACTTTTAAACCAACGTAAAAGGCAGAAAAATTAATATAATCTCAATTAGGCAATGCAAAGGTGACCATCTGGCTGCTGAGGAATAGCACTTGACCCAGATAACAGCAAATGTTTTTTGTATTGGAGGCAAAAATTTAGGTATGACATCCACATCTCTCCTATTATCACTGATAATGACAAAACAAACAATTTGAAGATGTAGTACAAAAGTCATGTTGATGGAAAACAATATATCTCCTGCTGTATGTATATCCTATACATTTTCAGACTCTTTGTAGAGCAAGATTCCTCTCACCATGGCCAGTAATAATAGAAGAGAATAGGAAAAAAGGCTTCTCAGTGTATCTGACCAAGTCAAAGATCTGGTATTCATGTCAATAAAGCTTTACTATTGCTTGTGATGATAATCCTGTATCATCCCACCCCTGAGGTGGCTATAACTCATCATGAATGAATAGAACATTATATAAAAGTGTGTGCCTACTTTGATGTACAGTAATCTGACTGTATCTCTGTGTGATGTGAAAGGCCCCCAAACAACAGTAGGGGTGGCCACAATAAATCATTTGAGTATAAATGTAGCACTCACTTCCATAGCACTGCAATATTTCATAGACACATGTTCCAAGGGAAAGGGTTTGTTCATAAATACACCAATGCTATAACTGACTTGGACACTCCCAGTGGGAGTTTAGAGAGAAGAGTAAAATGAAAGTTTATTCTGATTTTCTGCTTATTAGGATGGCTTTTCCACTAGCAGTGGCTGGTCCATCCTTGTTGCACATGTTCAAAAACTCCACACTCACTCACATCACCAATACATAGGAAAAGAAAGGCTGAATTGTCTGGGAAAGTAAATTTAGGATGAGGAAGATATTCTGGACCTACTGTGTGGCCCCACTCCTGGGGAAGGTTTGCCAAGAGGTAAAGAGAAGCCTTTGCCTAGGCAAGAGCCAGCCTCCCTAAAGGCAGATGAGCACTGGTCTCTCACCAAGTTCAACTTGTTGAGAAGAGCTACAGTGTTTAAACTACTTTTTGGGGTGTTTTTTCCCTTTTTCTTACCTCCAGGGTTACTCCACCTTTCTGAGGATGAGGAGCATATGCAGGCTTACTTGTGACACTTAGCAGAGGAGTCAGAGAAGTGGTAAATGCTTGAGAAGAGGCAGCTTTAATTTGTGACTCTCAATAAGTTTTCCGATTAGCTTTCCCTTCAAAAAATGGAATAGCTTTTAAACTAAATATCCATTATGAAATGCATTGACAGTAACAGAAGTGAAAATTCTCTATATTTGAAGTCTCACTATTTAAGGGAAGCTCCTGTAAAAGCAGACCTTGCATGCATTCACTGTAACAGACACACTAGTATTTTGTTTTGTACAGAATATAGAGGACAACAGTGTACAGAAAGCCCAGTAAGTCACCATCTTCTGCGTGGACAAAAGGCAATGACAGTGAAGAAGATAAAGGGTGCAGAATTGCATGGAGTGGGCTGATGCTGAAGATCAAACTTCATCCTTGCTGATAAGTAAGTATGCTGAGATGAGTAAAACCAGAAATTAATTCTTAGCCATCGTACAAATCCTCAACACTATCCTATTTTAATGATCTCATAAGTTCTCTGCACTTGAAAAATATGTATTTTCTTTTAGTAACTATGCACTTATTTAATTCACCTTCCTAATAAATCAACACACCTTGCATATTTGCTTTGCAGGCTCGCTTTTCTTTAATGCTGAGGATCATACAGTTAATGCCAGAGTATTCATTTGAAAAGCTAAGGAAGAGCATTACAAATAAACAAAATCTAAAATGAATTAAACTCCTGTTTTATTCAGTGGAAGAATAAAGAACAGCAGTACACATATTTAGAGTCATAAATGTACCAACAATCTTAATTGAACTAGTATTTTTAAGCATGTGACTGAATCAAGTAATGGACTGGAACAGAGCCTGTAATCAGCACTGATGTATTCAGACTCTGAAGATAAGCAGATGGGTAAATTTAAACTCAGAAAAATAGATTTTTATCCAAATAAATTTGCCACCCAGAGTATCTTTTTTGCTGCTTGGCAGTATGTTATTGTGGTGGGACTGTCACACTTATTAATCTGAAAGTGCACTGGGTCCTCTCTTCAGGAATAAGTTTTCTTCTGTGCATATTTATATCCTCCACAGCCTTGATGGAGAAACTCTCATTTATCTGGAAACAGATGGATATCAAATCCAACCCTTTCTTCAGATTAGAATATATTAGAAATTGCTCAGATGTATCAGAGCCCTAGATAAAAGAGATTCAGACCTTTCCTTTTGTACTTGTCTCATCTAGCAGAAAAGTAACGTCCTGTAAGCTCCACAGTGGTCAGGCTGCTGGGGCTGACTTCCCTAAGCCCCACTGTGCAGCTACAGAGTTGTCCTCTCCTGCAGATTCCTATCTCAGGTGACCTGACTTGTCTTTGGGGGCAATCCCTTTGCTCACAGCTGCTGCACCCTCACACCTACTCCTGAGGCACAGACTGTACCATCTGTTTAAAGAGGATTTTTTTTTTTTAAAAGAAATCCCTCAATGGCTGGACAAACATTCTCTGGCTTCTCCCAAGCTCCACACACCACCATCCAAAGCAAACCAAAGCTGACTCTGTGAGTGTTCTTTCACAAGACATGAGAACATGAAAGCTTTGCTTGTTGACCAGCAGGTGCCATGCTGGGCTTGTACCAATGGTCTGGCACACCAGTCTGCCACCTCCTCACGAGCCAGAACAGAATCAGACGTGTCTGTCTCTGGTTTTAGGAGTCAGTGGCTGGCTCTCTGTTCAGTCAGGAGAAAATACAATTGGCTTTTACTTGTGGTTGGATCAGAAGTGATATATTAATACGAAGGTGCTCAGAAAAGAGTGTTTATAGTGTCAAGACCGATTTCTAAGAAGCCAAAATTTTCAAGGCTGTGTGGGCACAATGGCACGTTTCTCTTTCTGTTCGTTTGTTCTTCCCTATGAAACAATAACTTCCTACAGCAGCAATCAAGAACAAGGTGAATTTTACATGCACCTAAACCAAACACATTTGAGAAGAATAAATTAGGGAATTTTGTTAGCTTTAATGCAAAAGATCGTGTTTCTGAAGTCTTTATCATTTTACTCCTGCAGAGGAATTAAGAAGATGACATGATTAGCAGGTTAGAAAAATATCTGTGGGAGTGCCAGTCACTATAACTGTTTGATGAACATGATACTTATGGAATAGATAAGGAGCTTTCTGATCTGGCACTTAAAAGATTTACAACTTGCAAACACTTTGGGGAGTTCCATTGATTTAACAGGATCTTGAACGCTGGCACAACAAGCCAGTGCTGAAAACACTAAAAGTTCTGCTTGTGGGTAGCCCAGTCATCTGATGCTGCTTGCTTTGGGCCCATGGTTAATTGTTAACATTTTGGGGACAAGCCAGTGACCCTGTGTTCTTTCTCAGGAATGTATGACCCATTCACCAGCAACCAGTTTGTGCTGAGTGCCCAGTAGGCTGGAATATTTTGGTGTTTAAAGATGCATCCAGCTCAGATTTTTCTGTGCTGCTACTGACTTTTCATCAGACATCCTGCTTTATGGAATATTCTCTCACCGTGCTCTGGAGTGAGGGATGCATTGAGCTGTGAGGAAAGTTTGTAAAAGCTAAAGATCAGTCAAGGAGGAATTAAATGGCTTTTGATTATAATTTCTTATTAGCTTTAAGAAACTACTTTAATGAAATCAAGATGGGACACTTTGGATGCAGCAAAATTATGACTTTAACTTGAAATAACAACAGAAATATTTAAGAACAAATAAATTAGGACATCGTAGAAATATGATTAAGACCAGTGCAACTAGTAATAAAACTGAAAAAGAGACATACTTATTACAAGTTTAATTTATTTGTGGCTAGCAAGTTTTAATTAAAACAAATCCTATTTGCTGCGTATTTACCAATTTATCATACAAGGACCATAAAGTGGAATTATATTGGGTGATTTATTTTGTGGCCGTTTCTCTCTGCTTCTGTGTTCATGTCTAAATCATGAAGAGAAAATGAGACCACTAGCACAATCCAAAGAGTTTATTTAAAACAAAATGTGTAATTGTTCAGAAATAGACTATTGACTTTCACTGGGTTAAACAGCTCATGTACTGATTAGGCTTGAAGCTATAATTGTTCTTGTCACCCAAACTCTGCTCAGTCGATATCTTTTTATCATATACATTTTTAATCACATATTAATAAACAAGAAGGTGTGCTTTATTGATGGCTGGATTAGTTTATTGACCAACTCAACAACTCTCTATATAGTTTCTGAACACAGAAACAAGGTCAATGTGTAAAGATGAGCAATAGTACATTCACCATCTTTAATATACTTCAAACTGGCAGTGTACTCCCTTTCTTACAAGTGCTGCAATCTGTATAATTTCTCCAATTCGTTTAGATATTTGTTCATGTTTGAAACAATCTCAGTGTTCAAGCACATTTTGGCTTTAGTGTCAGGAACTTTACACTTCTAAGAGCTTCTCTAATTTACTATTTTTTTTGTTACCTTCACACTAAGCTGCATTTTTTTTTAAACTTTTGGGAGTTCAAGTTTTCGGATACTTGTAGATTCTTACCAAGTATTTTCTAATTACTTCTATTTTGGAAAATACTGTTGGAAAATTTTCAAATTCTCCTAACTGATAGCTTTCTTCATCCTTCTAATCAGTTCTTGCAAGTTTTTTCCTCTCTGAATTGTTATTGTGTTATTATTCTCCTTGACATCCAGGCTTGAAATTATTGCCTCTAAAACAACCGTATGCAATTAATGACTAAAACAATAATAGAATGTGGTACTACCAGTGTGTATTCTTTTCCTGTCAGAAAAAAACTTGTGCATAGGAACTCCCATTCTACACCCCTTCTTTTGATTTTAATTATTGCTTTTGTTTTTCAAAGGAATGGAAAGTGGAATAGAAACAGATCTTTTTATCAGGATCTCCATTTTTACAAAACACTGTTTTGCAACAGAAAAGTAATAAATCGAAAATATGTTGATGACTCTGCCTGTCAGGCACTCACATGATCACCTAAACCCAAAAGTCATGTGGAAAACCAGCTGACTGCCAGCACACACTTCTCCTCAGCCAGAAACAGAGACGAAGCATGCTTTCAGCCTGAAGTTTTTAGTCTCTAAAGCCTTCCACATGCTTTTCTCCTTAAGGTATTAGGTCAATCACTGCAGTATCACGTACCAGTAGCTCTGATTTTACCACAGGCTAATGCCTGAACAGTTTAGGTGATGATATGTACAGAAAAAAGGTCTGGCTCGACTGTTTCTAAAATCACATGCAGAGGCACTATTGCTTTGCTTTCTCTCTGTGCAGTTCTCCAGATGCCTCTCAAATAAGCTCTATTCCTCACTACAGATTACAGCTCACAGTAAAGAGAGGCTGTCTGAAGAGGTCTCTGTATTTCTTTTTTTCACACCCAGAAACTGTTTTGTCTCCCTGAGTGTATTGTTATCAGCTTTGGGTTTTTTTGCAAATAGATTAATTTATTATCTAACTACATTTCTGCTCCCTCTAGGTCCTTTTATGCTACTGATTGTACTTACATGGTTTTTTAAAAACAGGTAAAATATCTCAGTACTATCCAGTAATGTTTTTCTGTGCTTTTGTCTCTGGAACTTAAAAGATATGTCAATTTTATCCTTTTTGTGAGTGCTATGCTATAATCCTCAGGCTGCCAGTCAAGGAAAACACTTAAGACTCAAATATACTGAAGTATAAAAATCTAGCATAACGATGGAGAGAAAGCTGCTAGTGCAGTTATTAAACACCAACCAGTGACCCCCCCAGGCACTTCAGTTTTAAATGGGGAACTTTGAGAAAGCAAGCGCAGAAGAGAGGATCCTTCACTCCACTAATGCCTTAAAATGCTGTGAAAGGGGAACTGAGACGACAGCAGAGGGTCAGGCTGAACTGCTCGTTACCACAAGGTCTTCTCAAGAAACAAAAGGTGTTACAGAAACACAGCTGAACCCAGAGCAGACTAAACTCCTGCGGATGACTAAACTGGCAAACCCATTCATATTCACATGAGCGTTAGCCCTGTGAAAGCACCGAATGCACCGAGATGTGTAGAAGTTCTGGTCATGCAAGGTAAAGCTTCCCAGAGGCACCCTTTAATTGGTCTCATTTTCCCTGCCAAACATCATCAAAGTTTCAGATGTTCAGGCCAGGTCTTGTCACTTTACTATTTCATCACTTTTTGGATTACTGACTCCCAGCATAAATGTTCTCAAGTATATTTGCACCCTGTATGTTTTTCTGCCTTTCACATGCACACTTCCTTCCCCCTAAGAGCCTTGATGAATACTTAAAAAGTAGAGAAAGGAAAATTATGGAGTGTGAACTACTATAAACCCCACAAGGTAAATAGTTGTCCTCATACTTTTTAATTTCAAGGGCAGACAGAGGTTATTTTCAGACAGGGTTATTTTCATAACCCTTGAGGACCACAGTCCCCTCTACCTCTTTTCTGGCCTTTTTAAGAAAAAAAGCCCCAAAACACAAGACACCCCAGCAACTGTGCAAGCTGTGGATACACATGCTGCTCCCTACGTCGATGTGTAGGAAGTATACGGAGTGAGGCAAGCAAAAGCATTTCTGGGAAAGTTGTTATTAAAGGGAAGGCAGCTACTAGAGCCAGTTTATGAAACGATTGAAATGAGTACTATGCACAATGAATAGGCTGATTTCCATGGTAGGAACACACCAAACCATGCCAGCGTGGGCTGACTCACCACAAATAGGTGGGTTTGACTCTTGGCTCTGACACTGACTTATTGCACAGCCTCAGGCAAATCCCTAAACATTTGGTTTTAGTTCTCCATTTATATGATTTGGATAATACTTACATACCTGAAGGGGATACTTTAAGATACAATATGTTTAAGATACTACAAAGATTTTAAATGCTGAAACATAGCTAAGCCTCATTAACACCATCAGACTAAAATAAACCCTGGATGATTTAAGTAATGCTGTACATGTTCTTGGAACTGGGGAACTTCACTGAACAAAGAGCAAAATCTTCAAAGAGCCAGAGGAAAGGGAAGGTACAGCCTATTGTGAAGGTGAAGCACTTTGCAAGGGTGGGTGAATTTGTAGGGGAAGAAGAACAAGTTTGTTAATAGGCAAGAGTTCATCCTTCATTAATTATTGAAGTGGTTGGACAGTGCTGAAAAGCAGCACATGCTCAGGACCGGGTGAAGAAATCAAGAATCATAGCCTCAGTTACCCCCTGTATCGCAGCTAGAGAGGACTTTGCCTAGGAGAGACCTGAGGGTTTATTTTTATTTCCTATATAACATGAAAACACAGATGTCAGAAGAAATCCTCTCTGTTCAGACCTTCCTCTCCTGTCAGGAATGGGAGATGTTTTTCTCCAAAACAGCACGAGATGCTCTGAGAGTTCCCCAGGACTGAATCATGCAAAAGGATGATGCTTATCCTGCTGAACTTTTCAGTAGGGGAGAAGTCCTGGCATGGTGAGAGATGGGTTGGAAACTCCTCTAGATGAAAAGGGCCCAGCAAAGCCATTGGGAAGAGAGCTCATCCTATGGTGACTGCATTAAACTTATTGCAGTGAGAACGAAGGTGGAGCCCCCAGACCTCTGCTGGAGACTCCAGGCCTGCCACCAGTGTCCTGAAATACTTAATCACGGAATGAGAGTAGTTTGTGTCAGAAGAGACCTTAAAGATCATCTCGTTCCAACCTCCCTGCTAGACCAGGTTGCTCAGAGCTCTCGCCTGCCTGGCCTTAGCACACTTCCAGGCCAGGACAACCTGTTCCAGTGCCTCACCACCTTGACAATCAAGAACTTCTTTCCAATATCTAATTTAACCCTACTGTCTTACAGTTCAAAGCCGTTCCCCTTTGTCCTATCTCCACGTGCCCTTGCAAAAAACATCCCTCTCCAGCTGTCCTGGTCCTGTAGCTCCCTTTATGGCAGCTGGAAGGTGCTATAAAGTCTCCCTGTAGACTTCTCTTCTCCAAGCTCAAAAACCTGAACTCTCTCATCCTGTCTTCATCTTAAGCCCCACTTACACCAGAAGGAATGCATTTTTGGGCTCACCCAGAGAGAGGCAAATCCCACACACAGAATATCAGATAAGATAAAACAGCAACATTAGCACTTCTGAGGTTTCCTCCCCCCACTTTTTTTTTTCCCTTCTCTAAAGTTTTTTTCCACACTTAAAGGCCTTAGTGAAAAAACACATTCTTATAAAAAGGGTGGAGGGAAAGCCTGGAAGCATAGAGAGTGGTATAACAGGATGTGAAATCAGGTTAGCTGCTCTAAAAGTAGGAGGGAGAGGTTGGAAGTGAACGAGGAAGAGGAGGAGAAGCCGAAGTGGAGGTTTTGCAGTGAGTGAGATGCAGTCAGAGGCAGGAAAAAAAGAGACTTCTCTTGGTCAAAGGTAGGGAGCAGGTGAAACTGCAGCAGTCAGGTTTCAAGTATTAAGAAATGAAAGTAGTGACAATTAGTGCCAAGATCTACTCTTTTCATGAAATACATTTGTAGTAAAGCCTGAGAAAACAAGTTGAGGGCCCAGTGATTTGAACAGGACCTCTAGCTTTTGGGGATAAACCTCAGTCCCTTTTACAGGTTTGACTGGAAAGGACTGACAGCTGTCTCCAGACCAGTTCTACCATCCTGCTCTGAATGCCCAGTCCTGGCTGAAAAAGGTTCCTGCCCTGTCCTGCAGCTTTTATTGCCCAGGTGAGTCCCACAGAAAGGAGTCCTGGCTGTCACCTCCGAGACTGCCCAGCAATGGGAGCCGAAGGGTGGTAGGTGGAGAAACCTGGGAGATTTTCCTCAAAGAGCACTTCTACTCCCAAAGAGAGTGCTCTGACAGGCACATTCAAGCAGTGTGGTAGGTATGATAAGGCAGGCTGCACTTGGCTCATCCCTCAGTGACACCAAGGCCATTTCTGAGCTGCTAGCACGGAGTGCTCACAACTCCTTGGTAGATGTCACTGAATTGGGCAATTTGGCTTCTCCCCTCACCACAGCTAGTTTTGTGTCTTATTTACCACTTGTGACATCCTAAAGATGGAGCTGGATCTAGAACACAGTTTGAGACACTGCCACACTGCTGGCTATAAAACTGTTGCCCATCCAAAAAACAAAAGTATTTTCACCTTGCAAACGGATGAGTTCTTTATAGATACACACATCAGTTGAGAGACCCCAAGTCAAATTCGTATTAAATTAGCAAAGATGATCCATTTTTACTACATCTACAGACCACAGAACACTTTTCTTCCAGGAAAAGTTGAATAAATCACAGAGCTTTCTTAAGGAGACTTTTCTCCTGTTCTTCAGAAAGTCCTTACTGTGACATCTGTCCCTGCACTGTCACCTCCTTTAAAACTAACAAATGCATGACAGATAGTACAAGATTTATAAATTAAAGAAACCCACCCCTTTTAAGTAATATTCTTTAAATCTCAGTTTCTGACAGTCCTCCTATTTGCTCAGTAACTGTAATAGGCGTATTTTTCAGAAAATAGTGAATAAAAACTGACAAGCTATCAGGGGAATCTGAATGCATAATTGATAGGGGCATAAATTAATATGATTAGGCCTTTATTGGGTGCCACTGCTGCCAAACCTACAAAAGGGGCATGGAATAAAACATGGCTATGTTCTCAGGGCTGATAGACATCAATATGTAATGCATATTATCTCAAACCTTCTCATGTAGTCTGCTTATGACAGCACTCAACCTAATTGAAATTTTTATCTTTCTGTTGCATACAGACAGTTTTGACTAGCTGCTTCCAGGGAAAAGAGAGAAATCCAAATGACCCAAACCAAGATGTCTCTGCAGAGGTATATACCCTTCTTGCAAATCACTTTAAAATGGCTTTTTTGCTTTCTGGTTTTATAAAGCCATCTTCAGAAAGCTGCATTAGAGACAACTCAGGATTTGGTTTGCCTCTCTCCCTTTTAACTAAGCTTAACAGTCCATTTCCCTAAAAGAAAGAAAAGAATCAAAAGATTTCTCTGTAAAAATCGATATGTTGTATGCTCACATCCACCAAGGCCACATTTTGCTCCAGTTCTTCACACATACACCTTAGGAAACAATCACTTTCCTGTTTATTAAAGGTTTTTAAACTCGACCTCCAGGTCTGTGAGGACACAGGTAAAATTAGGAGCGATTTCTTGAACTGACATCCCCAGTCCCTCAAAAAATGTTGGTCAGGTGATACAGTCCAATTACGAGAATTTGAAATTGAATTTCAAGTTTTTCTTTTTCAACTCTCTGTATGAATTCACATGATGTGAAATGAAAAGCCGTGGCAAAACAGTGATAGCTATCAGTTTTATAATGTTTCAAACATTTTTCTGTAAATGAGAATGTAATCAATGTTCAGTTTTCATGAAGGATTTATTTTTTGACAAGCCAAACTTTATTAAAAAGTTTCACATTTAATGTTTATCTCTTCATGGAAAAGTTCTGTACTGCATGAGTGTTCCTGAGAATCTGTGCTATTGTTACTAAATATTTTTATTACAATAGTGCTGGATGCTGTACAAATAAGATAATGAATCAGTTTCTGCTTTGTTGTTTACAGACTAGAACGGGATTACTCCTGGAATAACACACGTTTAACCTGTAAAGATAAAAATAAAACTGAGAGGGGCAGGAATGGGCCCAAAAACTTATTTTGGCTTTACTGAAACTAACTGCCTAAGGCACGGGAAATAAATTGAATCGTTCTTTATGAAATATGTTTAAAAGGCCATGCAACTACACTGATAAATAAAAATCATGTTATTGGTTATTTTCATACCATGACATGAAGACAAAGGCAGCAAGCTAAAAAAAAAATCACTTTTTTGTGTTAATGGACAATCTTTTACTCTTCTGCCTCATCACTCCATTATCACAAGTAGTAGGGCATCCATAAATATAAAGAGGCCATGCGTTTTGTAGCTTGCAGAATGACACATTGTGTTCTGAATGATCCATTTTGCTGCAGCTGTTATTTCAAGTAATTTATTTATTTCAGAGGCTATAAAGAAGCCCCACTTTCATTTTACATCTGCCTTTGCTAGTTGCAAGTTCAAGATGGGAAACAGACCTGCTATGATTTCCTTTTCACTTATGTATGGCAGAGAGGTCAGGGCAGTTGATCGACAACAGGAGTGAAAATTCAGCTGGTGAATTTTCCCTCAAGTGCCCTGGAGAAACTCCAAACTTCATTTTACCCTAACGTGAATTTGTCATACGAATAAGTTTTAATGAAACACGTGTTGGGAGCCCACTGCTGCATGGCTTCAGTGCTGTTTGTCCCTGCCATGGGGCTCTACTGAAAAGGGATCTCCCTCTCCTTTTCCAGCAACAAAGCTGATGACCACATCACTAGAACATACACTGTGTGTGCACTGCAGCTTTGTGTGGATTGTCAGGGCATGGGGGTGACACGAGGGTGTGGGGATTTAAAGGCTGGCTGCTAAAATAATGGATTACAAATATAGCTTTAAGTTAAAAATGACTATTCCTAATCCAACCATAAGCTACATTTAGGCATCCCTATCCACAATGCAGCTTCAAAACTGGAAGCCTCAGTCCAACTCAGTGAACAAAATTAGCACTGGCAAATGAGAGAAACATGCAGGTTTGCCAGAAGCCTGTGGAGCACAGAGGCAGGATCCTGCAGGCTGACTTGGTGCTGTCCTGGCTTTGAATGCAGGTTTGGTTATAGAAGTTCTAGGACCAAGATGTTGCCAAACAGAGCACTAATATCCAAGTGACCTCTCTCAGACACCTGTGAGCCGTCCAGGACTCCTAAAGAAAAGTGATGGTGTGGGGCTTGCTGCTTGCTCTGCATAGAACAGGGCAGACTTTGGAATTTTCACACTGTTTTAGAAAGCTGTGAAGAATGACTGAAGGTTTTTCAATGGGGCAAGTTCACATGTTTAATCATGAGAAAACCAGCACAGGTCATGGCATATTTTTGGTGACTCTCTGCGGCTGAGGATTTTTTGGCTGTCCTGCATACTTTAGTATCTACTTGGCCAAACCAAGTGTGTGATGGAGGGTGTAGTAGATGAACCCAGCTCATGCAGACATGACACCCACTTGTTCCCACTGCCTCTCATGGGCTTGATGATCCATAAGACAAATCCAGGTTATTACAATGGCCTTGAAACCAGTCAATGAACACACACCCAAGAATCATATTAAATACGGGACAGAAGAAGAGAGAAACGAGTATCATTTTCATGGGTATGAAAGCACAGGACCACACAGAAAATAAAAAAAAACCACCTGCAGTGCTATTATAATGAATCACAGGTGTTAATTAGCTCACAGAACCCTTGTACAGCAGGGATGGGCTGCTATCCCTTTGTGCAGAGGGGAGAAATAAGACTCAGGAAACAAGAGAGACGTCTCCAGAGAGGTGAATGGCACCCTGAGGCCTCCAAGCCTCTTTGTAGTTTTGAGGTCTGTTCCTCCCCCACACACTGTATTTTCCCTGAGGTCAAAAAGGACTTCTAAACAGAGGCTGTAGAAGGTCCAGTCCTAAACCTCCACTGAACCACCTTGCAGGATACTGGCAGAAATCTTATTGAGCTTACTGCAAACCAGTGAAAGCTCAAATTTGCCAAATAACTGGCTCTTCAAGGTGCTATAACTTGCCCGAAATTGGCAAAATAAAACACATATGAGGTTTTAATATTCCCTCCCCTCACTGCAAAGCCATTTGAGGAATTTCATCATTGTGACATTTTCAAATGACCAAACTGAAATACTTTACATGTTAGCAAAATGCATTGTACCAACCACGTTTTAACAAAGATCATTTATCACCGCTGGAAAGTTGCTGAGTAAATCCTTTTGACTTTGTGTTATCCCATTCATCCTTGTTTCAAATAATGTAATTCTAACATTGTATTGATATTCTTTTAGATTTCCCTCCCTTATTTTCAATTTAAAAACTAGTTTCTAAACACATTTGATGCAACTAAGTTTTATATTTGTCGCCTTATGGAAGTATGCAGAAGATGTGCTCAGCTATATTGATCTTTGAGGAAATGTGGATGAGATAGATAATGTGAAACCTTTTTGTCATTACTACCAGTTATATAGGTTCTGGAAACTTTCTGTGTTTGGCTGACTAGATAAGTGGATGCACTCACATTTATTTGATTGGAAAAGTATGGGGA
Organism: Nicator chloris; assembly: GCA_013400495.1. Classification (NCBI taxonomy): domain Eukaryota; kingdom Metazoa; phylum Chordata; class Aves; order Passeriformes; family Pycnonotidae; genus Nicator; species Nicator chloris. Next base: position 119,096 of record WAAE01005407.1, on the reverse strand, counting down.
CTAAACTGTGTTTCCCCAGTTTCTGTATGGAATTGATCTTTTGTGTATTAACACTTTTCTATTACAGCAAAGGACTTGCTGATTAGGAGAGTAGAAGCACCCCTTTCTTTCTGCTGTAGTCTTTAGAGACTGAAAGAAAAGGGAAGAAAAATAAGTTAAGGAAGGGACGACAAAAGGGCACAGTGCAAAGTGCAAAACATTTCCACCTCTAACCTTCAGAAAATGCAGGAGAAGGAAATTCCTCTCTCGACAGTATTGGCTCCTTGCATCCCTCACATCTGTGACAGACCTATCCTTACTCCCCCTGGTCTGGAGGAGCTGCTGGTGGCAGGTGCTGGCTTGGTTCTGGCTCAGTTGCAGGAGTGAAGGCTGGTACTTGGCTTTACCCTGATAGCTGGGGCACCAGGTGGAAGGTTATCAATGTTTACATGCAAGCCCCATGACTTGATGTACAGGAGTTCGTCCAAAAGGTGAATGGTTATAAACTGAACCACACAATCACAGAATAATCGGAGTTGGAGGGCACCCACAAGGATCATCACAGTCCAACTTCTGGCCCTGCACAGGACTCCCCAAGAGCCACACCATGTGCCTGAGACCACTGTCCAAACACTCCTTGAACAGTCTTGGTGCTGTGACCACTTCTCCAGGGAGCCTGTTTCTGTGCTCAGCCACGCTGTGGGTGAGGAATCTTTCTAGTATCTAACCTATGAGGTACTTTCTGCTGGGAAACTCTCAAGTGATTGATCTCCTCCCCCCTCCATTCTAATTCCTCTGATTGTTCAACATGCTCCAACACATCCCCCACCTTTCTCTGAGTTTCCAGATTGTGCTCTGTACCTTCTCTGCAGCAGACACCAAGACGCACACAAATTGCTGCAAACAAGTCCAGGCCATGAAATCTTAATTCTGGATCCAGACTGAACTTTCCTTTGTGATAAAGACATCTGTCAGTCCTCTTGCATCACTTACTCCCTCCCCCATATCGGTTATTGCCTTCTTATCTGAACGGATTTAAACCTCTACTCTGTGGAAACAATAATTAACCAAATTAAAAGGCATTTTTTGGAAAACATATCTTTTTCTTGACCTGGTTTATAATGTGAGCACAAACCTCAGTTGGATATTGAGACAGAGAGACTTTTTGGCAAGGAGGAAAGCAGTTGGAAACGGGGATCACTTAAATTGTCATTGCTGTCACAGTGCAGGTAATTCATAATACAGGGTTAGGTGCTGGCACACCAGAGTGTAGAGGTGAGTAGCAAAAAGACTCTGGTGCTGTATTCTCAATCTGATGGATCTCAGGACCAGGACTAACCAGGATCAGAAGGTCAGAGACACAGCCTCCCTGCAGAGAGCAGGCAAAAGCAAAGTCTCTCACACTCTGTCCGCAGTCCTGAGACCCATCATTACCTGGTCACAGCCTGCCCTCACAGCTCGTGTGAATGTGCTGATATGCACCTGATATGCTGGGCTTTGGCTTGCTGCCCCTTTGGCCAGAATCTTCTTCCCCTCCTCTGCACCCCAACGTGCATTTTTTGTGACTTCTCTTTTTTTTCTGAGACCTACAAACCAGTGAGCTGGCATCAGCTAGTTTATCACGTCTCTTTGTTTTTACGTCAGCCCATCCTGTGTATTAAAACACAAACAAATCCATGAGGTGTACGTCCATATGGTCAATCTCCTTTCTAAGCTGGCTGCTGAGCCTCAATACAATTCCTGATAACGATGGTGATTGGCACCAAGCTCATCTAATCACAGTAAATCCTGCACACACCAAGGTCTCTGTCCTGCCCTTGGTGACCCTCTTACGCATTTCAGCTTTTCATGTAAGTTTGGACTAGCACTTTTTAAATCCAGTCTTAATCAAAATTAAACAAATCTCTGCCATGGTTGTTACGGCTGACAAACAGAAGCACACAAGATCTCAGGCAAAGCTAAAAGTGACCAACTTGTGCAAATTGGCAAAGTGGTGCATTGCAGACAAGAGACACAGCCCAGAAAACTTGGAATGGAGCAGTTTTCTTTAATTAGCCATTCTGTTTTATGTTGTCCAAGATGCTGGCCTGTTTCTTAAAAAAAAAAATGTTTTGGATGTGTCAAAAAAATTGGGTGTATAAATTACAGCTGTCCCTGTGACACTTTAACTTGACCGACCAGTACTTAGTCAGCCACAATAGGTCCCACTGTCCTTGGCAGGATTACAGGGGTAATAATTTCTAACATGGATGAGCAGCTCTTGAACAATTTCTCCAACGTATTAAGCATGAACAGGCTTTCCTTCAACATCAGGTGAGCATGTCTTCTCCTCACATGTATTTTTCTTCTCCACACAAATTTATTGTGGCCATTACATGGGGAGAAAACTTCCCTTCCTATAAATGTTTGTCTTCTCCTCCCTCCCATTTATGGGAACACCACAAACTGATAAAGTGCTTTTGTTTCAAATGTCTGCTTTGTTTTATTTATTTATATAATCAAAGACAATGTTCTCTATTGTTATATTGCTAAGGCTTTTTTGTTGTTTGCAGAGGAACTTGTGGGCAGAGACAAAGACGTGCTATGATAGATACTTTGTTAAAGATTTATCTTGTAGCTTCTTACTGACAAGAAATGTCATTTGTTTAAAGGGAGTTTTTAGTATCAAAAAATTTACAAGTTTATGTAAAAAAAGGTACTAAAATGCTTCTGATGACTTATTCTGTCTTTATAAAAAGTTTTGGGGGCCTTGACATATCCTCTACTGACAGCTGGACATGAAGGACTTGAAATAAGAACATGAATACCTTCTACATAAGAATGATAGATAGAATAACATGACTGGTACATAGATGGCACATATTACCTCAAATTCTGTATCTTAGGGCCTGCATTTGCAGAACGAGAACTGCTGTCATACAGGGCTCAAAAAGAATATTCAAACACTTCAATAGCAAGGGCTTAATTCTTTCATTAATTATCAATCCATTGCCAAAGCAGAGGGTGCTTTTGTTTTTGTCCCTCACCCTGCTCCCTCTTTTTTCCACCCCTTGACCTGCATTTTCTAAAGTGTTTATTGATTTATTGGAATGTATTCTCCCATGTTCATAAAATTTCCTTAGGCAGTGTAGTGGTTGCTTTTATAGAAGAGCTGTAAGTATTGGTAACTGGCAATCTAACTCTGAAGATGCAAATAAGTTCCCTGTATAGCATCCAAGCCTACTGAAGACTTGCAGAAAACGGAGCAAGCGTGTGCAGGCTGAAGTGAAAATAAAATTCTCTATACCTTACACATCCTGGGTAAAATTGCATAGTTGTAATTTTATTTTAGTTGCCTTCCTAACAGAAAAAAAGCACTCTGAGCTTAATCACGCAGCTTTTCTAAAGTTCAGAAATAAGGTCCTGCATTAAAAGACATTTAGAAAGACTTTGCACGTCTACATGAAGTAATATATTGAAAGAAGATGCCTTCATTTGCTTGGCCAAATTCTCATTTTAATTATTTGAGACTCCAAACTTCCTTGTCCTTTAAGCAGTATTCCTTAAAGTCTGTCTTCTCAGCTCAAGTGTCAGACCAATTAATTTTTTCTCTCTTTGTTTGCTCTAGAGGAGACTTCTTTTATTACAAGAAAGGGAAAAAAAGTACATGTGATAGTAACTTTAATTATTGAAGGTTTTTGACACTGGGAAGCGAAGAAAATGCTTCCCACAAAGTCAGCCTTGAGCATAGCCAGGGACAGGGCTGTGAAGGTCAGTGTTCAGATTAACATGCTCACTGTAAAAACACATGACAGACTTTCATACTATTCGAAGGAAGAACGTATGGACTGATTGGAAGAGGGAAAAACATAGATCCACAGTAATTAGAAGCCTCTGACACCAGGCAACTAAACACCAGGCATCCTTGTGAAACAAAAACTTAAAATTAATTTCCTTGCCTGTTTCACCTAATCTAAAGTGATTTCAGTTCTGAGAATTTTTTTTAAGTTCATTCTGAGACAGTTACCTGGCAGAATTTGGATAGATGGAACTGTATACTCAGTATCCCCTTAATCTTAAAGATATTACACACTGATTCCTGTCCCGTCTCAGGGTGTAATTCAGGGAGCCCTCATTGAAATCAGCTAGTAAAAAGCCCAAGAGTTTTAAGTGTGAGATGGAATTAATTTTTGGCTGGCAGACTCTTATAAAAACTGAATTTTGAAAAAAAATTGGATCTCTTTGATGACAAGTAAGCCCTCACACTTGAGACAGCAGATGGGGAATTGTGCCGTGTCTTGCACCACAGACAAATTGTGCCTTGGTAGTATCACCGTCATGTACACGTTCAAGGCTGAATGAGGAGGATGGGCAAAGATAAGCACGACACTTTCCTAGGACAGCTGATAATACATTTAAAGGAACAGAAGCTTTGGAGAAGAAATTAGAAATTCTGAGAGAGTAAAATTACTTTCCCTCCAGAACCCCACGGAAATCATACGCACGGGAAAGGCTCAAAAAAAGCGTCATAGCTGATGAAAAAGAGAAGTCAGCTGATGTTCTGTGAAACAGAGGATCTGGAAACAATTTACTGAATTACAGAGAAGGCTTTTTAGCAGAATCCTTCTCCTTACTGATTTTTGTTCCCTGCCCTTCGATAAGGCCTCATGAAAGGAATGATCACTGTCCTGGGGAAGACACGGTCATGAAATGTTTCCCTTCAACACAAATTGCAAACTTCAAGGTATACTAAATAAATAAATGAAGCTCATTAAAACCAGGACAAAATGAAACAACAGAACACAGATATTATTTTTTTCTAAACAAACAATTCAACAGAAAACCTCAGATGCCCTGTGTCTTGGTCACTGGTCATACAGCTAGTTGGATAGGTGGCTCCTAATGAAGTGCTACGGGGTGAAGCTGCAATTGTTTTGCACATCTAGGTTACTCAGAGTGATTTTGTCCTCTGTGGCCAAAAGGCAGAGCATAAGGAAGAAATGGCACTGGCAGAGGGGAAAAAAAAATCTGTCCTTAAGCAGTAATAATTGGATTTGGGGCTCTCTCCAGCACAAATTAGCATTTATGGCATCTGGCCCAAGGACCAGATGCTGTAGGACTTCAGAGGTGTTTGGAAGCATCCAGTTAATGGCAGCAAGCTGCTGTTAAGGGAAGAACAGGAGACAGAAGCCTGTGAGAAGGACAGTGTTTTCACCAAGCTCCACCTCAGAGGGTGATGGTCTGGAGGGACGTAAGCCATTGCTCAAAGTGGATGGTGATAGAGTTTTTTCTCTGGAGGACTCAGGGACAAAAAAGAAGCATCTTCTTCTCTAAACATTTTCATTTCTATAAAGAAAAGCAATTTTACACTTTCTACGTGTGGTTGAATCAATGCCTCTAAGAAGTGGAAGGTTATAGTACCTCCCACATGGAATTAGCCCCTTTGAACAGGTCATTCACCTTTCAAACCACCCTACCTTCCCCTAGAATTTTGGGAAATTCTAAATTTCCTTTCAGCTCTGTGCCAGCTTGGCAGACTAATTCTGGTATGCAGCTAACCAAGAGAGTCCAAAATGCCTTGAACATATTTTTGTGTGTCATTGCAGTCTTTGTTTATGCAACATTCTGTAAAATTTAGATGTCAACATTACAGCAAATCAACAAAAAGATCCAACAACAGACCAGAACGGTCTAGAATACATGAGAAAATGAAAGGAGAATTGTAAAGGAGCAAAGAAATACAGAGCCTAATAAATCATAAGCAATGAAGGTAAGCCAGTGAGATTTAGCAATCACCAGTTTCTCTGTGACACTTTTTATTTTGCCTGCTAGACAGAGGACACACACAAAGTCTCATTTCAATTCTAGCTTTCCTTCACTTTTGGATCTGCAGATTCATTTGACCAGTCTGTCACTGTGACACTAAATAACACCATTCTGGAAATTTCCCAGCAAATGTTGTCTGTCTTGAGCTGGAAAGTGGGATGCTGATGCCATCAGAAGCGTTTATGGTGACCTATAAACACTAGGAGTGACATTTTACCTATAATAATTTTACAGTTCCCAAATGGCTGACTAGGGATTGAACATCCCTTTTCTCCCCTTCAGCTCCTTTGTTTGTAGCTTTGCTATTTCAGAGCTGCCCACAGTCAGGAGTGTTTTCTGGAATGTGCAAGGCCCAGTTGAGGTCCCTTTGCTGCACTGGTTGGAAGCCATAACCATCAAACTATTAGCCCAGCTGATCTCTCACGTACGTGCAACTCTTCCTTATGACAAATATTCCAACAAACAAATACTGAAGTAGGAGACACCTTTTCAATATTCTGTTCCAAGAAACATTTCTACGCACACATATCTAGATTCTGTGGTATATTCATGTAATAGGACAGCTTCAAAGATGGAAGGGACAGGAGCAGCACAGCCATCAGCAGCTGTTGCACCACCGGACACACGAGAGCAGAGATGTCCACACGGTTTTTCCTCATCCTAATCCATGACAAGAGCCATGCAAAAGAACGATGAAACACGGGTCAGTAAGAAGCAAAAGACAGAAGATGAAGTAACCCTGTTGGACCTAGATGGAACCTGAAGCCAGTGGGCAGCCAAAATCTGTCTGCTGAGGTGGAAGGGAGGAGTGGGATAATGGAAAGTAGTCAGTCTCCTTCAGCTCAGAGACTCCTTGTGTCCATGGGAATGGGGTCTTCAGCAGTTTTTCAGTACTAACACCTCAACTGCTTTTTCTTCTGGCCTACACATTAACAGTGGGGAGCTGAGGGGTTTGACAAGTGCCTAAATAATTTGGCTGAAAAAATTCAATGGAATTAAAAACCATCACTTGGCATTTAAAATAATTTAGTAATTAAAAGTCATCACTCAAGCATTTTCAGAGTCTCACTCTTAAAGCAAAAGAATTAATCTTCAGAGCAAGTTTTGGAATCCTACTTAATTTTTCTTGAATACATCTTGTCCAAAATAGACCTTTCAGAAATAGATGACCTAACCATTATATTTTAATCATCAGCCATTTGAAATGAATATTTCAAACCCTCACACTCTACACGCAACACGGATATCTCAGGAGAAAAAACCCCCACAGATGCTTTGAAATTATGACAGTTTGAACACACCATCCGTATTTGGAAATGCAACCTCATAATTTGCTCTGGGCCAACCCATTTGCTACAGTACCAGTGGCAAAGAGTGGCTGCCCACAAGACTGACAAAACAAATTCCCACTGATCCCTACAAATCTTACTCAAAAAGAAACTTCAGCCATTATTGCCTTCTCTCCTGCACAAAATACAAGACAGTGTAAGAAACACCCAGATTATTCTTATTTCTGCCCCTTTTAAATTTATTTTTTACATTCTCTACTAATTTCTGGATTATTGAGGAACATAGCTGGTAATTTCTCACAGGAATATTTTCAGTTTTGCCCTAAGATTAGCAGAGAAAGTAAAAGGAATCCTCTCTGTAGTTGAATTAATGTTTCTCTGTTTGTCACAAAATGCTGCTTCCTTGCTCAACTTCATGAAGAGAAGTTGGAATTATCTTTTATGGTCTTACTGCACATTGCTGATACAAACTGTTCCTAACCAGTGACAAGACCAGATCATAAAAACATGTTTTGTTTCTAAAAAAGCTCTTCTTACCCACATAGAAGCTTGGAAAGGGGTAAAAACCCCCCCATCCTGGTGAACATCAGGAATCTTTAAGAAACTGAAATTCATTTAATCAGATTTTTTAAAATTGAAATTAACAGTGAGAAACTGAAGGGAAGAAGCTCAGCCAACTTTTTACTAGACAGTGTGATATTTAGCTGGTTTGTATGAGATATTAGTACCATAAAAGTAAGCTCAGCCACTCAGTGCACCCTCCTCCAAGGCAGGCTCTGGGTTTGTGTAAGCTGTTTGTTTGCTGGAACGTGTTGTCAGGAAGAGACAGAAAAGAGGGATACCAAGTGTTGGTAACCACTCTTACATGTATTTTTCTCCTTGCTGGGACATTCACAAGGTGATTACAGCTGGACAAAATTGTGTCAATATGACATGACACAATTTTTAAGAAAGATGTAGCAGAGCTGCCCCCTCCTCTTATTTCCCCCCAACAGCACCGCATTAATTGCATTTGCCGCTCACGTGATTTTTAAGTTTAAGGCATTTCAAGAAGATTGTCATTTACAGCCTGCAATTCAAGTCTGTTATTCCTTTTGCAAATGAATCAGCTATATTGAACTGGATATCTCACCCTCTAACTATTTATTAATATAGTTTTAAAGGAATCCTCAGATTTTTGTTGCAAACTGCTCACTTGGGTTGAAATGTGATGCACTTGTTGGCAGTGTTGCCCCAGAGGGACTGCAGTGAGACAGACTTACTCAAGCTTCACTTGAACACAGAAATGAAAATCAATAAACAATTTGAACTTCTCAGAAGAGAATTTTTCTCCTCTAATGAATATACAAGCTTGGTTACAGCTTAATTTAAAGATTGAATTTAGTGTGTGTTTTTTCCCTGCACTAGGAGCATGACAAACACAAGCTTCAACTGACATGTCCCAAAGGGAGACTTATTGTTTTGAAAAAATGGGGGAAAAAAAGGAGAAAAAAAAGTGAGCAGATACAAAGCAAAAAAAGATTCCCAGTCCCATGAGAGGGAGGTACTATAAAAATAAGGAAAATAACATGCAGCTGCAAAAAAGATCTCCTTTGTGACTTTAGAGATAACTAAGCTTCTGGTGGGGCAAATTTCATAATGTATGTATTTTTATTCCTTTTTATAAGTGACTGCAAATGGGGTCAGACCACAGTGCATAAATGTGGTTGTAAATTCTCTCGTAGTTTGAGGATGTTTGAATGCAGTGTGTGTTTTGTGGGTTAGCTTCTCTCACACACACAAAGCAGATCTATTTACAGCTTTTGCTTTCAGTATTGGAGTAGGTTAATATTGTAATTTCTGAAGAAATTTATAGTATTAATGAAATAAAGAAAATTAATGTACAATCAATGTTTCCAAAATAAGACATGCTTGCACTCAATACTAACTATCAGAGGGGCGAGGGCTGGGATGAGCTGCTGTGTTTGTTTTTCAGAATTTCTGCAGAGTTGTCAAACTAAACAGCTTTTGCCATCTGATAGTCTTGGCAAAGCAATTAGTTGAAAGCCACAAAAGTGATTGTGTACAGCATTTTATTCTTCAGCTCAACAAGAAACAGATTTGACTTGGAAACTTAGATCTCATCTGTGCAAACTGGAAACCAGATAAATCAGATCTTTTATACAAGTGCATATCAAGTAAGTCCTAAAATAAAATAAGATCTCTTTTTCAAAACCAGTTCTAAAAATATAGTGTTTTCTGGAAAAAAAAAAAAAGTGGGAATGTGGATGGACAGATTTACCTGATAGCATAAATTTCAACCGCTTGGTTGCAGTTTCTATACTGTGCAGAGAATATATTTAGGATGTTCACATAGATAACAGGTAGCTTGATTTTCCAAACCAAACCAGTTAGAGCCTCATTTTTGTTACTGTATTAAAAAACTTCTGACATTTCTTTAGCCCCTGAACTCTTTTTCATGTTCGTAATCTTAACACCCCACTCAAAGGGATCTCTAAAGCTTTTCATTTGAACTACAATTATTCTTTTGTCTACTGGGAGACCAGTGCAAAGATGATGTCCTGTGTGCAAGAAGCAAGCAAGCTGAATATTAATTAATGAACACTACTTAATATGCAGAAGAAGAGAAGCAACAATCAGTTGTGAGCCCTTACATATTAACTGGTAGATCATTGTTATTCTGGGAGGCATCATAAGGCCAAATGCAGGTTACAACTAGTTTAGAAAATCTCTTTAATTAAGAAACGTGAAAGTTTAAGTCTCTCATTTTAAATATCTTATTGTGGCCATAAAAGACATCATTAAATGGGGTGATGGTGTAGAACTTTTAATGCAGTCTGAGGTGGTGAACTGAACGTCAGCTGTTACTCCATTTGCAGTGTTATCAAATGAACAAGCAAAACACTGAGTTTTCACTATTTTTCCTAAGATCATAGAATCATGACTGCTGAAAAAGACCTCTATCATTGACTCCAACCATTAACCAGCAACTCCATGTTCACCATTTAACCATACCCCCAAGCACCACATGCATCCATTTTTTGAGCACTTCAGGGATGGTGATCCCATCACTCCCCTGGGCAGCCTATTCCAATGGCTGAGCTACCCTCTCAGTGAAGCAATTATTGTATCCAATCTAAACCTCTCTTATGCACCTTTAGGCCATTCTCTCTTGTCCTGTCACTTGTTGCCTGGAAGAAGAGAGTGACCTTCCTCCTTTCAGGCAGTTGTAGAGGACAATAAGATGCCCCTGAGCCTCCTTTTCTCCAGACTAAACAACTCCAGCTGCCTCAGCAGCTCCTCACATGACTGACCCTCCAGACCCTTCACCAGCTCTGTTGTCCTTCTCTGCACTCTCTCCAGCCCCTCAATGTCTTCCTTGTAGTGAGGGGCCCAGAACTGAACTGGATTTGATGTGTGGCCTCACCAGTGCCGAGTACAGGGGGACGGTCACTGCCCTGGTCCTGCTGGCCACACCATTGCTGATCCAGGCCAGGATGTCATGGGCCTTGTGGCCACCTGGGCACAGCTGGCTCGTTCAGCTCAGTCAGCTGTCCACCAGCACCCCCAGGTCCTTTTCCACTGGGCCATTTTCCAGCCACTCTGCCCCAGCCTGAAGCTTTGTAAGGGGTTGGTGTGACCCAAGCCGGGACCTGGCACTTGACCTTATTGAACCTCATAAAACTGGCCTTGGTCCATTGATCCAGATCCCTCTGCAGAGCCTTCCTGCCCTTCAGCAGAACAACACACCCATCCAGCTTGGTGTTATAAACCTGCTGAGAGTGCACTTGATCCTCTCATTCAGGTCACTGCTGCAAAGAAACTATTTTTCTTCTCTTAAGGACATGAGAAGGCCATGAAGAAACAAATCTCCATGGAAACACCTCCAAATAGGTGGATCAGGAGTTTCACAAAACAGTAGTCACAGAACTACTCCTGTTTGTCACTTTCCACAACTATTGGCAGCCTTGCAGGAGAGAGGAAAATATGAATGATATGGTCCCATGTTTTTTACTTTGCTAAATTAACTCCCACATTAATTTAGCACTCCCATGAGTAAGTCTCTGGGCCCATTGCTAAAGGAGACTGGCATCCTTGTTCTCGTTTATCAGATAAAAAAAGATTGTGAAAGTATGGCCTGTGATCTAAGCTGCTCCTGAGGCCAGCATCAGAAGAAAATGGATATGCCTTTCCAGACATGGTCTCTACACTCATCAACTTTTCAACAGTTTTCCTGTTAACAAATTAACCCTACCCCTATGTTAATGAAACCTATTCATATTAAAATCACAACCAGAGTACATCTTCATAAGATTCCTACTTCAAATTTTGCATGTCTGATGACAGGGGTTCTGCATTCTGCAGGTTTTGGTACTGCATGGACCCACACAAGAAATAACACTGGAGTCACTCATTGTAGTGCATTAGTTCATTACAAAGTGCACTGTAATGAAAGGAACATCATCTGTTTGCAGTTCTATTTCTTGCAACATGCTTGACTGTGAGACAGGAAGAATCAAATTCAGTTCTCAACTGTATGCAAGGTTAAGTACTGATGACAACACCTCTTTTTAGTAAAGGATGCAGCAGTGCACAGTGATTCAGCTTTTTATCCTGTTCAATGAGTTATATGAGACTTTCCTGCATTTGCTGTACACAAAAGATTTTCCTGATACGTTACACAAAAATACATTTCTGTTTGCTGATGGTAAGGGCCTCTCTGCCAAATACACAGTTTCTCTCTGAAGCAGTATTTAAATAGCTTTTAGAGGAACATGTTGGACAAGAAATAAGATGTAGCAACATCTTACAAGGATTTAATGATAAGCCCTTTGTTTTATATTAAATTACATGAACATGTTTTTATGCACTATATATGGAAAAAAATGCTTATTGTTTTAGACAATCTGGACAGGTTCAGCAACTTGAATTGAAATATGTGGCCACTGATTTGGAAGACGTATACATTTGCCTCTTGGTCTGAAAAGGTGGTAATTCTTGTGGAATACTCACAGGTTTACTTCTTAACAGGCACGAGCAGAGCAACGCCATGAAACCTGACTCAATATGAGGTTTTACAGAGTTATTTCTTCTTAGCAGTACCCAACATTATTTACACAGCATCTTCTCTTTCTGGAGATCTTCAAGGCATGATCTGGCCTCGAAGACTCTGAATCAGCCCCTTTCTCAGTTTTGTTTGTTAACTTCCCATTAAACACCGCTAGCCCAGTACACTGATACCACTCGCTAGACTGGAAGCTAAATGATGCAAGAAAGCAAGCCTGAGTACAAGGAGGAGAAGGGATAATGTTTACAATGTATGGAAAACAAATGAGCCAGTATTTCTGAGAGCCTCCTGCAGCAGTGGAAATCCTAAATGTAAGTTCCCACCAACAGGGAGGGAGCTGAAGTTGGCCAAGAACACTAAAACTCTCACTGGTGATGGAAAAATCACCAGGTGGCACTGTTCTATACCACCATAAAAACCTGCACCTGCTCACAGACTTCTGTGGAGCAGAGGAACCTCTGGGGAGGAAATGTTGGCCTTGAGAAGGGCCCTGGTTGCTGTTGGGCTGTGCTGCCCCAGACCGGAGCTGCCCAGAGGTGCCAGCGGTGCTTTGTGCTGCTATGGACAATTCCTGGCATATTCCACCCCTCCCATGCCAGTTCACACTTTGCATAGGACCTATAAAACATGCCATAGAGCAGTAAAAGGATGACCCTATTAACCAGGAAAGAATGTATTTTTTTCTACGAAAAAAAACCCCAAGGTAGAAAACCTGGATATGACAGGAAACTTTGTGTGGGTGGGGGAGCAAGGGAAAAGGGAGAACGTAAAAAGTCATTCTCAGGATTAGAGACATTGTCAGAGCCGTGTATGAACTAGAATAGGAAAGAAATGGAAACATGAAAATCACAATTCGTTGTAGCTCATAACTCCCTTTGCAAAGTGGCAGCATTCAGAGAATCTTCTCTGTTTTGAGGCTAGTTGGGACGTTCTGCTACACTCATTCACTTAAAAAAGGTAGGAAAAAAAAAAAAGCAGCAAAAAGAAAGAAGCCCAAACCTTGTAATGTTTTAAGACTCTCTGTTTTTTTCAAGATGCACTACTTCTTTTTGGGTGCATAATTGTCTTTAAGAATTATTTAGAAATCCACTCTTTGCATCTACAATATCTCTTAAATGGCAAAAAAAAATTCTCACATAATTGTGGTCATACGGTTTGAAAACTTGTTAGCAAGAGACAACTACTAAGTCAAATTTAAATGTCCTTTTTTCAAATTAACTTGGTACCAACTTCTGATTTGCCTAATGTCCTGTTCAGAGAGAACACTCTTCCATGCAGGGTGGTTTGCTTGTTTTTAATGTATTGTTTTTGTAAGAAAAATAGGAGGCCCCAAAGAAGTCAATCCTTTTTGGCCAGAGATCAGAGAGCTTTCCCAAAGATCTGGCATGCCAAAATACACCCCATTTGGTCTCATGATTTGCCTTCTCCTAAGCTGAGTATTGTGCTTATATTCTGTGCACTCAGATGTTTGCAGACTGTGCAGGTTGTCAGGATGCAGCATATGTTTAACCTAAAATAGCTTCTCTGAACTTATAGGCAGCACCAGCCATGAGCCATACCAATCACATTAGATTGTCCCTTCCTAATGGGAAAATCTCTTCCTCTCTTGCTTTCCAGGTTAATTAATGTCTGACTGGTCTAAATGATGTCAAGAGCAGAAGAATGAAGGCAGCTTGTTTACTCTGAGACACCAACTGAAATCCAGCATGAGGTAAGGCTGTATGTCACAAAGGAAGTGCCACCTCCCTCACCCAGAATGAGGTGTCTGTGATGGAAACACTGACTAATATCTCTTGGCTGGAAATAGGCTCCCAAATCCAAAAAGAGAACATACCAAGGAGTCACTGCAGGTCTGCATTATGAGAATTTATAAAGCCTTGCATTATAATTACCTATAAGACCACTATGCCAGTGGAGCCTACCACTGCTGAAAGTCAAGTACGTGGTACTTTTAAAAAAGTACTAATTTATTATGCTGGAAAGTAATTTTAAAGTAAGTCAGGAACTTCCTGCCTGTATTACCTTATGTTCATCATCTTCAGTAACAGTCAGTCTCTGCCATGTTTTTCCACATTTCCCTTTTCCCCTCTTTAGGTGCTTGAACTCCATAGTGAGAATCCACACTCGATTAAAAGAGCATTGCCAGGAATTGTCCTTTAAGCACTTGGTGAAAGAATCATAATGTAGCCAGTAACCTGGGTGGCACAGACAGCAGAGTAGCCTAAGGTTCCCGATCCTAATAGAAATGGTTACATTCTATTTACCAGGGAGCCTTAATTTGCCATCTGAACAGAATTAATTCATTAGTTAAATCAGTGTGTAGCATCGTTTGTTTCCTTTAAGTAACATCACTGAAATTTAAATGAGAGGATCGTGTAAACAATTAATAAGATGAGAAAACGAGACTCCTGTGAAAGAAGGGATATAGACTTTGCTACACAGTAAAGGGAAGGAAAAAATACTCAGACCTTTCTCAGCAGCTGTGTTTTTCAGTCATGTTTGTGGGATCTGCTTTTGCCTCACTCTAGCTCTACTCATCTTCTAAAACCCACCTCAGAGGTGTGTCAGAACCTCAGCTATAAATAATAGAGGAAGAAGCAAAATAAGAATAGGAAATAAAGAAAAGAGAAGAGCAGTGTTTTAATGTTTATATTCCTAAATTGTATGAGTAAAATAATGAAAACATTTCTGAAGGAATAACTTATTTCAAGAAAATTCTTTTCAGATGAATTTTAAGTCAAATGTATGCCCATATCCCATATTTACTTAGCAAGTAATCACTGAAATCCCTACATATCCACAGCAGTTATTACAGAAATTAGAGAGAATGCACAGAGAAATTTTCTGAGATACACTTAGGTCTTTCTTTTCCAATAAAATGCACCACGAAGGGAATAAAGGAATTCTTTGCTCAAATTAATAGTGAATTATTTTGTCATGAGAATAGTAGTTTATATTCATTTAAATGAAAGCACATAAATTGTTCTTGACAAGAAAAACAAAGCTAGCCTTAGGCAGTATTTTCATTATAGAAAAAGGCACATGTCCATGAATATCTAGTATAATATTAACAAAAACTGTTCAATTAGCTATGCATGTGCCATTGTTATGAATATTTATTTGCATCGCAGCTGGGTAACATTGATACCTTTTTCCCAGCCTGTTTAGAGATACAAAATGAAGTGAACATTACTGCTCAGTGGAGAGAAGCAGAACTTCTCCAGAGAGCTGGTCAGACATAACACCTCTTATTAGCAGAACCTTAACTACCAGTTGTTTCAATCTTTTTCACACTGGACATCTACTCCAGAAATTTTAATCATTTTTTGGGTAATTTTGATCCAATTGACAACCTAATTTCATATTTTCTTTAAAGGAAAGTTATTTATGGAAAGACAACCTAGTCCATGAGCTTTTATTTCTGAAGTTGATTCACTTGAGTTTCATTCTAATTACATAGAGGTCACTTTTTCAAAGTATTTCACTTTCTGGTAGAAAGCACTGCAAGATAGCAATATTAAAGCAAAGCAAGTTTTACCAGTGTATGCGTGTAAAAGTTACTAAGCTTAGTCATCATAGGCTTAAGAATCAGTAGGAATGGTTTATATCAGTAGGAATGTTCATGGTTAACAATTCAGTATTAAGTATCATGTGCTTTATGCCTTCCATTACAAAGAAATGTTGAATATTAAACATTTGTAATGAACTACCTTTAAAAAACTGCAGGCAAAAGGTTTACTTTGACAAAAATATATTCATGTGATTAAAAATGTTGTTCTGTATATGAATAAAGGTATTAGCTGAAGAATTTGCTCTAGGAAGGATTTCAAATAATGAATCACTAGACTATTACTCACTATTAGAAACTGAAAAAACGAAATTAATTGAATAAATGTGTGCCATTTATGATTGCCAGGAAAAAACCTTCAAGAAAATGGTTAAGAAACAATTTCACATGGTCTCTTGAAATTTTATTGATCATGGATTTCATGCTTGTTTCCATTCTGCCACCCCAGGAACCTTTTCTGAAATCTACTAAGGTCAGCAGGAATCGTTTTATGTAGTGGACAAGCAAAGATCGCATAAATATTCCAAATCACTGATTCTCCATTAAACTGTTTCTGAATGATTAAGGCAAGATTCAGTTCTGTAAACTGCTTCAGAATTTGCCTCTCCTTTTCTCTAGTCTTTATATAGATATCCACAATATTTCTTTCTCAGCAGCACAATGCTAAACTCTACAAGAACGCCTGTATAAAGTAGGAAAGTCTTACAGTGTGTTTTGAAAAGGAGAGAAATAGCAAAAAGTAAAATGTGACATAAATATATGATGTATTTGTAGCCCCATTAATAAAGATAAAAGAATCAATTTTACTTTAAGGTGGCTTAAAGGAAAGCAAACAAGCTAATACAGAATAATGTAATAAGTAACCATATGGAAGATGCTTTGTGTTGATTTCTAGACAGGTTCACGTGATTCCCTTCCAGAGAAAGGCCTAAGTCAACAGTAAGATACATTTTCTGTAGTTGATCTTGCTAGCATATATAAACCATGCTCCTCGATAAAATATGACACTTGGCATAGCAACACACTGAGAAAGAAAGGGTAATAAAATTGTGATAAAGTATTCCTCTCACAAAGACTTTGTTTGATTTTAACTTGTCCAGAATGAAGATATCAAAAAAAGAACATCTTCCAGCTGATGAGCTGGAAAAGGAAGTAAATTTAAGCGACATGATCTGGGTAGCCCTCAAAATTAAAATGTCAACAGATCACAGTTTTGGAGACCACTGCCAAGGAGGATGCATGTCCAAAGTTGTGTTATCTATTAGAACGTGAGCTGCTTGCCTCTTGCACTGCTCTCTCTTTGCATGTGTCACACCAAATGCGTGGCTCTGCCATCACACCAGTGATAGGAGTTGTTATTGTAAGTGGTACACATTGCGTCTTGGTGATGAAATAGGAAGCGACAAGCACCAGAGAAATTTTACTGGTAATTTCTTTTGATGAGATACTTGCAAGTACAAAAGCAAGAAAAAGACAAGATAATAAATGATAGGGCTCTGTGAGAGTTAAAAGGAAGAGACTCCTGGTTAAGTTGGGCTGGACGCTCTGTCTTGGCAGCCAAACGATGGCGTGGTAACAAAGCGGTAAAAACACAGCAGCGGCTGCGAGGTCGTGGCAGCACAGACGTGAACTCTGGGGTCCTGGCAGGGTGCTGCAGTTGCTGGCCCCCAAAGGACCTGTGTCCTCTGCAGTCTTGCCATTACCTGTGTTGGCTGAATTACAGAGAGCCTGTACACCCCTGGCCGCGTTACAGTCACAGGCGTTTGGCCACGCAGGCAGGGCAACGGGGTAGGCGCGTAGCACTTGGATGACGTGCCTCATGCCACAAGATCAACAGGTGTATTCCAGGTGAGCAAAACCACATCCAGGACAGGAATTACAAAAAGATTACACCCAAAGCTCCAGTGCAGGCCCACCAAGGCCTGCCAACCACTAGTGTGAACTGTGGTCCTCAGGGGCAGAGGGACTGGTAGCAATGAAGGAGCATTTAGTTTGAATCAGCAACTAGTCTTTTTCATATAAAGTTACAAAACTTGCTATTTGTGAGGAGAAAAAAGCCCATAAAAGGGTGTTTATTTAGTGTGGGAAAGGTTTAAGACCCAATAAAAAAAAAAAAGAAAAAAGGAGCTGAGCAGGCAAACCTCAAGCTTAACCTCAACCCTTTGCAGCTTGGAGCTCAGGGGATCTCTCAAGTCACTTGAGTTTTATCTCATCTTGTCACTGCAGAACAGCAACTGTGCTACCCTTTGAAGGGAAAATGAGGAAAGGAAGATTGGAGTAGCTATTTGCTTATCTTTCCAGTTCTCAAACTATAAGAATCCCTTATAAGTTTATTTTTACAACATCTTAGACGGAAAGGCAGGTTCTTGATTTGTCTGTAGTCTGCTGACAGACCCATTCCCTGAGAAAAAAAATCAGCTGCAAGACCCACACCTTGCCCCTTTCTTTTCCTCAGCTGTCCACCAGGACTTCAAGAACTTGCCTGGGAATATTTTGCAGGAAGAGAACTACACCTTGACACATTAAAATAGAGTAGGAAGAGATGTTCCTACAGTAATCAAATTTAGTGGTACAGATCTTTGAAGAGCCCACAGGTTCTCTATCCAAAATGTGTTAATTAAGTAGTTTGTGGCTAAGAAAGCATTGGTCTTGCTCAAGTATGCTGAAAATGAGTTTTATTAAATTCTTACATTTGGTGGTTGAGAGACTCCGTGAGTCACCTTCAAAATTTGTCTTATTGAACCCTCTGAACCTGGACATTCATTAGGTACAACATGATGTTAAAAGCAGCCTGTGAGCCCTCAAACTGTGTTTAAAAGGTGCCATGAAGCATGTCAGAATCCAGGTTGAAGGGCTTCAACTACAGCTTTCTGGAAGCTTCAAGTATTGTTCAGCATCTCCAAATTTAGTGCCCAGCTACAGTGATGACCTGTGCAGTCAGTAGCCAACAAAGAGCCATAGAGAAAGCTGGGTAGAGAAATTAGGAGACATTTACCATGCATGCTAAAAAAAAAAATCAAACAGGACACGAGAGAAATCTAAGACACCAATCTGGTTTTTGGTATTCAGCTCTCATACAGGGAACCTTTAATCTGATTGAACCGGTGTGGTGACTGTTTGTTTTTCCTGACTGGGAGTGCACATGTGTATGTGATAGCACCATGGCAGCAGGCCAGGCTATTAAATGGAGCAACTACATTCAATAAGAAGCAAACAATGGCATTAAGCTTTCTAACATTTTTGCTATTAGGCTGAATCTAAAGTTTTTAAAAGAATATAAGTTTGGCGCTTGAACATGGAAAGCCAATATAACTTTAACTTCTACATACCAGCGTCCTCTTCTTGGGTAGCTCATGAACCTAAGCTACTTCAGGAAAAAACTCCCTTTCACTTTCTGCCTTTCATTGTAGCCTGATCTGTTGAGATAGAAGGAGGTTTGAACAACATCTTCCCTAGAACTCAGAACACTTAACACTGTCAGCATTTAATGCAAAAGAGGGAATTCACCGGTATCATCCACCATGTTTTATCACAGGCCAGCAGCATCCATCTCGGCTGCTGCTGCTGTATTTTCCAGCAGACTTCTGAGTGGCCTCAGTCCTGCTCATTCCACTTGGAAAACAAGAGGCTTCCCAAACTCTGCAGTGCTAAAATTATGGGATATATTTAGATGCTGCACTCTAGTATAGGAAACCATATTTGTATATATATATATATATAATATAACATTGCTGGGAGGCGTGTAACCTTCACCTTAGGCTTAAGTAGGAAGTAATCTGTTCCACACTGCTCTGTCCCACCTCTTTTTTTCCAAAGGAAAAGGAGAACAAACAAATATTTGGACTGCCACAATAGCATTAATAAACATGAGGATGCAACAGCTAGTGTTATTCTACAGAAATGAATGAATAAATAAATAGACTATAAGCACTTTATTCTTCTCACATAATTTCTTCTCAGTGACATTATTGAACAGACTGTTGAAAACAAACATCGTTAAATGAGAAAAGAAGAGCAGGAGCCTGTCTAATTCCCCACTGCAACATTTTCCAATGACGAATGCTCCCTAAATGGATTTAGCTTTTTGAAAAGAAGTCAGAGAGAAATTTGATGTGGCCCCCTGACCCCTGGTAAGCACATGTATCTTCACCTGTCACATAACACACTGGCACTTGCTTACTTTTCAGCAAAGACTATTGATTTTGCTTATTGGCTGCAGGCTAGTCCATAAAGAACAAATTACAAAGTCAGAGGTCTACAGTTAGCAATTGCTTGCATGATAACAGGGAACTCAGCACTATTCCCACAATGCGGTATTAACATGCTCACAAATGTGTGCAAACCTACAACATTCACTCCTGCTGTGAAGTCCTCTGGATTTTCAATGATATACAGCAAGCAGAACACAGAGTACATCCCGTCCCGTCACAAATGATCTAAAACAACAGGGATTTTGGCCCAGTACACAAGCTACACTTGTGGTTTAAACAATTTCTTTGTAAAGAACAAAGAGAGAAGGATTAAGCAATGGCTACGTTCTACTATTAAAAAAAGAAAAATGTTTGACACAACCTACAGTTATTATGAATGCCTTCACAACTAAATCTTACACAGAAAAAGCCAACATGGTGACTTTTAAGAAATGTGTCATTGTGCTACTTCTCTGGAGTCGTAAAGTTTATCTTTACCCCCACCTTGATAGATGACCTTGGGGACATATAATTTGATTTTCTCCA
Source organism: Nicator chloris (assembly GCA_013400495.1). NCBI lineage: Eukaryota > Metazoa > Chordata > Aves > Passeriformes > Pycnonotidae > Nicator > Nicator chloris. The sequence continues at coordinate 98,651 of WAAE01005407.1, read as the reverse complement.
CCTTGCTTTCATCTTACAGAAAATAGGATACAATACTGTTGTCTGCTGTTCAAGTGCTGTTGGAACCGACTGCCAGAAAGTCCCTGCAAAAGACAATGTAGCCTGGCTTTTATTACTGAAATGGGACAGGCATAGGAGAAGAACCCCAGTGAGGATCAAACCTGGAGAGCCTGAGCAAGTTTCCAAAATGTAATTTTGGTTTTTGGAACTTAAATTATACTTGCCTGATATAATAATTGCAATTGTCTTTTAACACCCAACCATATAAAAATAGAAATCTATACTGTTCATCTGGCGTATATTTTTCAGTAAGAGCCATGACAAGAGAATGACACAGAAAGGTCTCATTTCTACACTGTTTCAAGCTCAAGAAATTAATAATAATTTCAAATATGAGATTATTAATGACAAAAAAAAGTGATTATTGTCTTAACTTATTTCCATAGAAAGGACAGCTTTCTTAAAGTTTAAAAGATGTTTTCCATAGTAAAATGTGATGATTTAGCAGGTCTGACACAGTTTTCAGGAAAAAATTCCTTTTCTAGAATATTTGACTGGAAGAAGGAGGCTGAGAATTTCGAAGGTGAGTTAGAGCTGAGCATATTTGGAAAACTTAACTCAATTCCCCACTGAAATCAAAGCGTTCAGGAAGAAAGAGCAACAAAAAAAAAAAGATTTCACTTCGGGAACTCACAGTAAGCACTAGATTAGTGTGTTTCTATAACAGACTGTTTTGCTTCAGGTTAACTGATTACCAATTAACTAGAACTAGAGAGTGTATTAGAAAATTCTACTGCTGACACTTCCTAACTCTTTCTTGGTTTATCCTAAGATTGAACATTGTGAGAGCCTAGAATAATAAGCTATACAGAAAGCTGGACAGGACAAAGTAGTCTTGTGGAGTAATTTATAGGGCAAACTGAGATCAGTGATTTCTCAAGACATGGCCCTTCCACTGAGAAGGCACAGACACCTGTGTGGGCAAATGACATGCAGGAACAAGCAGCCACAATGCCTCATCAAGCAGTGACAGTCACAACAAAAAGGAAGGCTCAGAACAGTAGATTGGAGACACTGTCCTGAGGTGGGTTGGACTTCAGAGGTGGTGGCAAATAACTTTAAAGTGCCAAGAGGAAGTTTGTTCCACATGGGACAGACAGTATTTTAAATAACTCCAGGGGTGGTGACACAACCACTTCCCATGGCAGCCGGTTCCAGTGTTTGAAAGTCCTTTCAGTAAAGCATTTTTCCTAAAATCCAATCTGAATTTTCTAAGCTTTATTCATCGTCTCCAAGGCAGAAATTCAGCTTCTCACATTACAAGATTATCAGGTCCCCTTCTCACAGTTCCATAGTGAGATCAACCTAAAAGTGAGGTCTTGTGGTACCTGAACACTTCTACTGTACCTAGTCCCTAGTACTAGTAGTGACCATGTTTCTTTAGAATTATGGGTTCTGAGTCTTCCCACAAAAAAACCCACAACCACCCAGAAAAAGCCTGGGCAAGAACCACGTCACAGTTTTGGATGCCTTCATCAAGGTCTACAGCCAAAATTCAGCATTGCTGTGAACACCCGATAGTAAAAGGGGTTAGGCTACAACTCACCATCCTGAAAACTTACAGGTGGAGTCTTCAGCTAGCATCAGAAGTCTACATTTTGCAAAATATGACCTTTCCATTACAAAAAGTTAGGCCTTACTTTCATTTACTATTTCTCATCTCACTCACTTTCTGCTTTGGTAGCCCAGCAGACACAAACTTCAGTCACATAATGGGAAACCAATATGACACTGTGGATTGCATCTCTGTCTCTATACTGTAACAAAAAAAAACCCAAACAAATTGAACATAATAAATTGAACATAAAGAAGCAAGCCTCCCTACTGAAAAGTAATGCAGAAACCAAGTAAGAAAGGGCATGCAGATTCCTATGTGAAATTATTATGACATTGCGAGTTATAGGGAGAAAAAAAATCCTGTGAGTTGGCCAAAATCTGGATTTTAAAAGCTTTTGAGTTTTTCTGCTGCAGAGGGATTTTATGGTTTCTGTCTTCAAGGGCTTGTAAAATTAAAATTAAAAAAAAAAAGAGAGAAAAATTTCTTTGCTAATATTGGAGTTAACATTACTATTTTCTCAGATGAATACAGATTATTCTGTATGAAGACCTCCATGTAAAAAAGCAGCAGCATGATGGCCTTTGATCCAGCCAAAGAAGGGAATACAGCCCAAGAGAGAACACCCCATGTTTAAACCTTCTGCCCTCCCTGGCAAGGCTCTAGAAGGACCTCTAGCTGCAGAGAGGAGATAATTGTGTTCAGCTAGGGACACTTGCAATTTGATTAAAGAGAATTACCGTCACGTGGTGTATACCTCGTTATTTGCCCATTTATAACAAAGCTGAGAATGACTTCTCCAGTTAAGACTATAAAAGATGTAAATTTACGGACACTTAGAAATTATTTCTGCTCTTTTAAATTACTTTTCTTAGTTTGAATACCTACCAGTTTTGTTTAATGTTAGAATTTCGTTGAAAAATTCTTACTAATAGCCCTAACTGAGGAAGAACACCACAACCACAAAGGGAGAGGTAATAAAAGGTGAAGCATATCTGAAAATTAGACCTTCCCTCTAATCTTGTCCAAGACAAAAAATCCTCATGAATGGGCATAGAGAGAAAAGCTGAAGAATCTGCATGGATTACAATTAACAAACCCATTGGCCACATGAGTCAACCCCAGGAATGTGGGCTGGAATCTGGGCTGAGAAGCAGATCATCTACGTTCAGCTCCGTGTCAATAAACACATGATTATTTGTTAAGACTGAGATGGGCTCCTCCACTTCCTTCTTCTAGTTTGTGCAATCAGTACCAAAAACAACTCCAAATTTAACTTCTTAAAAACTATTACTATTTGGGTGGGAAGGGGAAGATTCTTGCCTGCAAAGAAAAGCTGATACTTATGCCTTGTTATTCAAACAAGCATTATCATTTTGCAAGTAAAACTGAACTACTTGACTGCCAAATGGCCAAATCTTGATTTCAGTATTCAAGTTCCTTTTCATTTCTCACACGCATCGTCTTTGGAATGAATTAAACTTGCATTGTGCCATTTGTTACCCTCAATGCGGCAGGAAGAAAAAGAAAGAGATACAGGAAATCAAGGTTTCTGAACCAAGAGCTAACTCATCCATACACAAATGCATTCACTTCCCCTGTCTTCATTGGGTTATGCCAAAACAGAGTGCACTCTGTTTTGGCTCTATGCCACTGCCTTCTATGGAATTTTAGCTTTGGCCGCTTCCAGTGATCGACAACCTGCATCCAGTAAGGCCATGATTCAATGAATAAAGTACTGAAATATTTAATACTTCAAATATTGTAGAGTTCCCAATTCCATTTCATGCTGCTTTCCATAAATCAAAGAAGCAAAATTGATATAAGCAACAGTAAGACAAACATTGTCTTTTAAAGGCCCATCATAAAAGTAATGTCATCTAAAATACACAATTGTTTAGAACATATGCTAAAGCTATCACTGTAACACTGGAAAATAAAAAAGTTACTTTCTGAACAATGTTCTTTTGACAGTGTAAACCTTTAAAAAACCTATTTTTATAAATGAGTACTGGTTTGAATTGAACGTATGGAGAGTAACTAACAGACTTTTGGATTTGAAGATAAGTTTGATGAGACAGTGCACTAAAAATCAACTATTCAGTTTAGCTATAGCCTCTGAAAGAAACTTTTAAAATACATATTGTTACTATAAAATAAATAAAATCCCTTCCCCTAGCTGAGGCTGAGAAATTATAAGTGGAATTCTTATGTACAAGATATTTAACTTCATACAAAAGGCTGTACTTTTAAGGACATTACTAGGAGTTGCAAATAGTTATTGAGCCATTTTTTGTTTCAGGTAGAAGAATGCATTTCAAATTTATTTCAAGCAGCACAAGTCAGTGCTGTTGTTTAAAATTCACCACAGACCACTTCAGAAAAGACTGCTTATCTACTCAAGCCATACATTTTAAGCGAAGTCTCACTAAATTCCCTATGTACAGATCAGGATTCCATGTACTCCGAATACGGAGAACTTCATCTGACAAATCGCAGCGAGAGAGCGGGGCGTTCGGCAGAGACCAAATGCAGAGATCCGCCGTGCCTTGTACAGGCTGACAATGTAATATGTCAGCAAGGAGAGCCTCGGGTGCCAGGGCCAAGCCGTGCTCGTTCCCAGGGTGTGATTTAGTGTCTCGGAGCCGGCGGCTTTGCGGCGTGTGGACATCTCACGGTGCCGAGCGAAGGGAACGGATTTGTCACCGCCCGCTGCCAGCAGCCGTCCCGAACAGGGACATTTTCGGCCTTCGACAATGATTGCTGTTACTAATTCTACTGTGAAACATGCGGAGCATCTGCACGGGGACTCCAGGAAAGTGCTGCCAAAACGGCTCTGGCTTTGTGCTGCTGCTCCTGGTGTCTGGTTGAGGCAGCGATGAGACAGATCATATGACTTAAGCCCTTGCAAGAGCTCATCACTTTTCATGGGAGAATGGAAAAGTGCTGATCCCAAGGCTTTTATGCTGAGGGAAAGCAGATAAAAATCTGCAGGTGTAACTTAAAAAAATCAGTAGGAGAAGCACAAAATAGTGTAAATAAGGCTGAATTTCTAAGGAAAACAAGTAAAGATCAAGCATGCGATGGCAAATAAATGAAAAGAAGAATTTAATGATATAAACACAGAAGTGTGCGTTGTTAACCTAAGTGGATGGCATTTTGATTTCCAGAGTATCTGTTAGTTTTTAAGCTACAGTATTGATACAAAAAAGCACAAAGATGAATGGATATAACCATTTCTATTTTATTTTTCCAATGAAAAGGAACTAGTGATAATTGACTGTAACTCTGCCTGGCTCCATCTCTAGAGAGACATAATCATTCTGGATATATGAAAATAGATTGCTCATTCTAATCCACTATTGTTTTATACTCTTTGGGGCCCACTTCTCGGCTGGTGATAATCAATGGTATTAGTCATTGCAATACAGGGAGCTGATTTACTCTATCAAGGGTTCAGGCCTTGAGCAAAACTCACATTACCTATTTAATTCTCTTCCTAGCAGCAGCAAACTTAACAAGGCTTGAACAAGTAGTTCTCTCCTTTCATCCAGTGCGCCAGGAAAAGCTCAGAAATGCCATCCATACTCTGCTGAATCATACCAAGAGCAGCCACCAGAACCCATGCAGTGGATGTTATGACCCTAGGTCCCCCCAAACACTGAAGTTTTCACTTTGAGAGCTTTTCAGAAGTTCTGCAACACTGTTGAGAAATTGGTGTTGTAGAGCCAAGGCAAGAACAGTTGGGTTTTGTGCACATGCACAACTATTATCAAGACGTTCAGCTTTTTCTATGCTTGTGTTTTCTTGGCCAGAATTCTCATGCCTGCCATTTAGGAATGTCACAAAGCTATGTGAAATTGACCTGGGCTGTTCTAACTTGGGCAACAAAACAACTCAAACACAGAGAGAAGTCTTCTCTGCCCCCCTAATGTTAACTGGCCACATCTTACTTGAATTATCTGTCTGAAAAAACCAGGAATTGGCTGCAGTTAACTGTTAAATAGCATTTTCCATCCAATTCTGAGTGTCTAAAGCGAGCATGAATTGGGAACGAATTCCATTATTCAGTCACAATATTATTAGCGTGGGAGGAGCAAAGTTTATCACTGTTGTCAGCATGATTATGCAGCTTTCCCATTTGCCTTATCTCAGAGAACAAACACAGCATGGTCCTGATCAGGTTTGTCATCTTCCCAATGCCTTGGCCATGATGACAGTCAGAATGAATGAACAGATCGGCACTTTGAAGCACTCATTGATGTCTTGGGGTCAGATGTTTCATGCATGTTTCTGGACCCTTTCCAGGCACATGGGAAGCGACAGGAGCAAGGGGAGCACAACTGGCTCTGCCAGTCTTCCCCAACTCTATCCTGCTCCTTCTCCGCATGGCCTGGCTGGTTAACACGTGCCAGAAGTCAGGGCAGAAGCTTGCCACCTTTTCTTTTTGGTAATGAAGAACTCTTACATCAAAGTGGTTTGGGAGCATTGCTTAAACTGTCTTGCTGAATCTGAACTAGCTATCAAGTTATTCCTCCCACACAGAGCAGAACAGCTTGGCCCTGCTGTTCAGGGGTCCTTGCCAGCTGCAGAGACAGGGAGGGATCTTTTTCTTTTTTTCCCCTCTTCATTTTTACTTGTTCTATTTTCTCCTGTGCAAGTTTGTTAAAATTTGCAGCTTGGAGAAAATGTAATTCAAGAGAACATCCAAACAAAAGGATCAAAGATTGAAAAAATAGAAAAAAGACAGAAAGACAGTCGATACGTATTAGCATGGCAGAGCTCTTGTCAATATGAATATTCAAGAAGAACAAGTTCTGAAATCCTTAATCTGTTTCAATATTTATTTTTTTCTAATTCCTGTTTTTATTCAAGGAAATATATCCCGAAACACGCAGAAGAGCTGCCATTGCAAAGATGTCACAGTTCTTGTTTGGAGTAACTCACATTGTTAAGAAGATAAGTCAATGAGAAACTGCCCAAGGGAAAATCTAAAGAATGTGCTGTGCTGAGATTAAAATAGTTTATTAAATAACAGCAGCTCTCGGACATATGAAGTTAGCTGAAGGTTTTGTTTTCCTCTCCCCCTTAAAAATAAATGACACTGAAACAGACCTTTTTCAGCTTTAGAGTTGGCAGTTAACATCTTCTGGTATGCATTTTTTAAAAAAATCTGTCATCACCAGCTCCTCAGACCAATACATAAAACTTCCTTAAACAGCCAGTGAAATGGATGGCTGGCACAGTCCCTGGGATTTGGAGCAGTCCCTGGGAAGCAGCATGGCTGCAGCAGGACGCCAGAAGGCAGTGTCATTGCTCAGGAGAAGAAAGGTGTGCCATCAGTGGATAAACACACCCAAAGAATGCCCCTAATCAGCAAATATTTTGTGCTATTTCCATAATGAAACTCCACTGCTGTGGAGAACTTTTCATCCTCAAAGCCTAGGGCTAGAATAGGTAAATTATAAATCAGCTCCTGGAGAAGCACTCCCTTACTCACACCTCGTGGGTGTTCTTGACATTGCTCCTCTTCGGAGGCCTCCAGTTCCAGGACAGAGGAATCATCTTCTGCAACCTGGATGAGCCCTTCAGCTTTTAGCCAACATTAAATTGGCTCATTTTAGCAACACAGGCAACTAAAAAAATCTGTGCAACACCATCATGTGTAATGCTGCTTGGCCTCCTAGCACATTCTGACACCCACTGCTATTCCAATTGTCTGTGAGAAAACGTTATGTTTAAATGTCACGGTTAGGATTTCAGGTGACACCACAAAGAGATTTCAAAACTCCAATGAACACTCCAACAAACAAAACCAGTGTACTGCTACCCAGAACAAGACCACTCCTATTTACTTGATTAGTCCATTTACTCCTATTTACTTAATGAGTCACATGGAACTTTTAAGAATGTGTTTACAATAAAATGCAAAAACCTCACCAAAGCAGCTGCCTGAATTCGTCTAACATGAAGGTAGTCTTCAGGTTAATCAAAGAAAATAAAACATAGCTCCTCCGTACATCTATTTTGCTTTACAGAGAAAAAGAAAAGGTATCCAGAAGGGCAACACAGACTGGGGATTGGTATTACACTGCTAAGGTAACCTACATCAGCATCTTATGGTGTAGGGCTTAAGGCACCCTAACTTAAAAATTTCTAGGTAATTTGAACTCTTGAAGCAAAACACAAAAGACAAGTAATTTCAGAGATATACAGGATCCAATCCAATAAGAGCTTTGTACATCAAAATCAGCACTTTGAAATAAACCTGTAAATAAAATGCAAGCCTGAAGCAGGTCAAGATACCACTAAGAAAGCAGAAAGTCACCAACCCATTCCAGAGGGGTCAAGGATACCTCCAAATGAAGTACAGTAGCAGGTTCAAAATGTGGAAGCTGTGGGCTGCAATTTTCACATCCAATAGTTGCATTACAAGAATGAAAGAACTTACACCTTCCTGCCCCTTTCCTAATGATGAGTGACATCGGTACCAGGACAGAAATGTGACTGTAAGGATACATGATGCCCAACCAGTATTTTAAACAGGCTTATTGCATACTTGAATTATCAACAATACTGGTCTCCATGCAGCCTAATTGCATCTCACTCTGTGCATGGCCGTGCCATACCACTGTTTCAGCCCCCTTCCTGACCCTATTTCCTGGATTAGGACAAATCAGGATCTTCCCAAAAGATCACTTTGTCTAGTCCCTTGTCACAAAGCCAAATCAGCTGTTGCTGACAGAAGAACGTGCAAAAATCTTGGCAACAGCATTCAACGATGGAGATGCCACAGCCTGTTCATCCCATTGCCCAACTACCTTAAACATGAGACAGCTTTTCCAAAGTCTTACTGCACTTTAACCACTGCCTCCCACCTGTTGCAGACCTGAAACAAAGCCCCGGTAATTTACAGACTCAAGCCTCTGCTGCAGGCTTTCAAAGATCTGAAGACTTCTACCATATCCCGCCCTTGCTCCTCCATTTCCCAATTTCTTTGCCGTACTGAACCACACAACTCCTCCACTCCTCTCATTTAGGCCATGTTTTGTTAAAATCATTTTGACAATCTTACTGTTCTCCTTTGGACTGCTTCCAGGTGGTCTCAGAGGGACAGAAAGAGGCAGAGGAGAGCCATGGGAAGGGAAGAAGTGGGCACAGCCTGGGTTTGCAGCTCTCTGCATGCTGACCGAAAGGCCCGGCATGACGGGAAGAGAGAAGTTCGCAGGAGATGAGAAAGATTCTGCCCCAGAGCAAAGGAGGAGCAGAGGAGGAAATGGAAGTCTGAGGTATAATCCAATTTCTTGTCCGCTCACGTGCACTGGCCATCGTAAGACCGTGACTAAGAGCGGTCTGTCGGGTTGCAAATTCATCCTATGTAGTGAAAGAATGAAACATCTTTAATAGCTGTCTGAAAAGACTAGTAACAAAAGTTATCTGCCTGGGCACTGAAGTATGGTCCTTTTAATATGTGTGGGGTGCCAGGGTGACATGGCAAAACAAGCGTTGTTTGCACACTGTGGTTTGGAAGGCACTTGAACTCTGGGCAGCTGGAATTGTGAGGTGTTTTCATGGAGAAATAACAAATCAGAAAACTTCCCTTTGAAACTTCAGTCTAGAAGATATCACAACCTCTGCACAAGTCTAAGGGTCCATACTCTATCTAATCCACAGATGAATCAGTGGCTCAGCAGGTTGCTGCCATCTACTTATTTTACCTGTCTGTGGGTTTATAGACAGGTGAGATTGTCACAGCTACTAGACTGATGGACCTTGGACTCTTGGTCTCAATATAAGCCTGGTTTGCACACACAATCCTCCCCCAACACACACTTTTTTCTTTTAGACAGTGTTCCTCAGGACATTTGAGCATCTACTTCTGCAAAGTTTGTATTCTTTTCCGCCAAAAGAAAAATCTTTTTGACCATAGGAAGAAACTGGCAGAAGAAAGTTTCTGATCTTCCATGGAAAGATGATACTTTCTTCTGTCATTTTATTTTTTTCCCACCAAGATGTAAATAAGGTTATTTCACCAGAGTATTTCTAGCATTTACAAGAACTTAGAAAAAAGTAATTGCCGTTTCTTGATAGGATCAAGAGTTTGAACATATGCCTGTTTCCCTGCTTTCTTTCCCTCTGCCCCTCCCTGCTTTTTTCTGTTCTCTGAGATCTTTGAGTAGTTTTTCAAGTGTATTTTTTGTCTGATTTACACGCCAGCATACAAATACTGAGCAGAACACAATAAATATTTTCAAAAGGGTAGCAAAGCAATCTAGGATCTGAATCCCAATTTGTATGGCACTGGAGGCACTTGGTAAAGAGGCTGTTGTGCTGAGAAAGCTCCTCAGACTCCACTTCTAAGCCTGACAGAGACCGTGAATCAGAGCCCTCAGCTGCAGCAGTTCACAGCCAGGGATATTCATGCAAACTGAAATCAATAATGATTTAAACCAAGGTACCAGGCCCTCAGCTCTGGCCATGCCACAGAGTTGGTTGCCAGGACAGAGGAGGGATGAATCACTGGGACAGGAACATCTGACCCCACCTCTCCATGAATCATCAGACCTCTTAAGCCTGCAACCCTTGGACATCTGGTTCTTCCTGAGCTGCTCCAGTGTAAACATTGTAAAATAAAACCTGAAAGAACCTGCACCATACCCAAGTCACAGCTCTGCATCTTTTTCAAAGCAAAAGCCAAACAAAACAAAAACCCCCAACCCCCAAATTTCTACATATGAAACAGTACTTTTATTCTAAAGGGGCTGCTGTTGTGTACCCAACACTTTGTTTGTGACTGTTCATAGAAAATTAGGATTAGGAACTGTGACTCAAAGTTCTGAAAACACTATCCTGGAAATACATTAAAAATTCATGTCTCCAACCTATTTTCATGTTTGGAAAATTGCTTTAAACATTTTTTAAAAAGGCTCACTCCTACTAAAATGCCTTGCAATACTATAATTACTCCAAACACAAAGTTTAACAACAAACCAAAGACAGTTAGCAGTATGGAAAACTTGGTGTGTTTATACTTGAGATGTTTCCATTCTTTTCCACGTTAGAATACTTTGCACACACATGTGTAAGACATCCTGCAGCCTGCTCAACTTGTCATTGTTAGCAATTACCTTTCTCATTTCGTAGTTGTGAAGGCAGTTGAAAAGCATGTTGTTGTTCTAGAAACATTTTTCTCAGAGTTGTAGACCCTCACCCCAGGGCGAATATCAAGAAATGTATGACTTGACGAAACCAACCATCTGCAACAGCCCCTGAGCTAAGAAATCCAGAGTCAGATAAGGTGGAAGCTCCAACTTCTTTCTGTGGTATTGGAAGATAAAATTCAGAGTCTTAAACAAAATGTCAAATTAATCTTTTACTCATGTGTTTGTCAGAACCCATAATTCGGTAGCAACAAAGTCCGATTTAGCTTCTCTTTGAAGTTTTATTACATTTACCTGGGTGTTACTTTCAACACAAATATTTCTGCACAACAACAAAGCACATAGTAACTATTGCAGACCTGATTCTGAGGTCAGATGCAGGCAATTAATCATTTATTCCACTGGACTTGTTGGAACTACAGCGAGACAAATGGGTTCATCAGAATTACAGCCCCTTAGCTGCAATAAATAAAAGATATATTCAAATCTGTGAGCAATTTTCTATTACTTAATCTTTCATTTTCATTTCCCCACAAACTTTACCCAAATAGAAATTAAAGCACTGTGGCTGAAACTGAGAGCTTCATGAGTCCATAAAAGGCACAAGACTAATGTTCTCTACGTGATGGCAAATTACACTTCTTTGTGAGCATTACAATACTTTTACAAGAGTTGCTACGTAAAAAGAAAATACTGATGATCATTTAACACAGTAAGAATTCACTTAAATGAACTGCCAGAAGAACAGAACCCTTAAAATAATTGATTTTCCCCCACATCAGATGAAAAATGCATAACACTGTACAATGAGGTCCGTTTGAACAAAAGTCATTTTCTGTCCATTAAAAGAAACATAAAATACATTGGGGTACTTAATTAAAAGTCTTAGAAGCGATTTGCACACCATAAATTTAGCAAACACACACAAATTTAAGTAAAACACCTTAATTAATGCTTTTACTAAATCCATGGGTCCTCCCAAATATTTTACAAGTGTAGAAAATTTACATTCACTACAGCTCAAAGAATACCAGCATCGCTAAGAAATAAATTCATAACAGTTGCTGCCTCAGTGTTTCTGCCCGCATGCTGATGCCTTACATTTGTGGAAGGTATGGAGTGATTTGGAAATGACAGCTATCTCATGACAGGCAATACCAGCAGACAGCCTTTGAAAAAAATCTATACTGACCTCACCTCCATCCAACACCTATTGACAGTTGTCACTCAAACTGTGATATCACATAAACACTTTCCGATCTGAGGCTTAAGTTTCCATAGTAGGGCAAAATCCTGTTAACTTCTGACCCACCTCTCAGACACCCTTTCTGTTGCATTCATGTTTGCAAACTGCTGACAGGTTTTTCAAGGCAGAGCATGTATGGCTTGTGCAACAGCCGCGCTCCCTGCCCTTTAAGTTCCTTCCCTTAAACCCCAGTCAGAAACTTGTTGCTAATCAAAGGTACAGAAATCTGCATCTGAAAAAGACACAGAGCAATGCAGAGAAAGAAACAGAATATTGTTTGAATGCATTCTGTAAAAGACCCGTGGCACTTTTTCCACGTGGAAAATATGACTTTCTGTTATAGGTGGGTCAATTTTCCCCGTTACACATTTCTTTTTATTTCAAAACTTTGGGTAGCTCCAAAACACTGTGATGAAATAATGGTGAACCACAAAACCACACTGTAGATATCACCCAGATTATAGAGAGAGATGAGGAAACATAAAATCCTTTTCAATTAGAAAACTTAGGACCTCCATAAGAAGGCAGCAGGGAATGAAGTGTTCTCAGTGTTATAAAAAGAATGATTTATAGCTGAACCAAAGAAATTAACGTCCATCTATCACAGCTGTTGATACAATATTGTAATGAGAGGTTTCAGAAACATGGAGCACGGATGAGTGTTTATTACAACATCTATCTGCCCCTATGAAAAACTTTTGGTCATTTATAATAAACTAAGGAATTCTTCAAACTAAGGAATTTTTCAAACTCTGTCAAGCAATTAAAGGAAATAGGATCAGTTTCTCTCCCTCTCCAGCACTTCAGTAACAACCGCTAAAAGCTCAATATTCCAGTGAATCTAGTTAATAACACAGCAAGTTTATACTCAAATACTATAATGCCTCAATCTAGCCTTCCTTGTAGACCTCCTCCACGCTAAAAAGTACATCTTACTTGAACAAAAAAACGTGGATCTCTTGGGCTACATACAAAACATACCTCTAAGTAAGTAATTTCCTTGGCTTTTGCTCTCTGATACAAATTACGAATGTATTTCCAAATTACATTTTGCATTCTGAAGCTAAATACAAAATGCAGAGGAATGGCTAGGAACTTCAGCCAGAGTTTTGGAGTAAACAGAAATTTAGTTTTGTAACTGAACTTTTGTAATTCACAGGAACTGAGAAATAAGATCTAGTCTTTGTGAAACTGCACTAGATATGGATCTAGAATGAAAGGCTGTCCCAGAAAATTAGAGAGAGTTTGGAGATATGGATTTATTCTTAAGGATATATTCCTTCCTGGATGTCAGGTGCCATTTGTCACACCCTGGATTTTGCTGTCCATCAGGATATAGGTGAAAAAAAAAAATTAAACTGCTTTATAGCTCAAGGAATTTAGTCAAGAGACATTTTTACACAATAGAGAAAGAAGTCACTATCCATTAACAAAGAATAAAAGATCCAGGCAAATCTATATTAGTGTGCATATGTACAGTGGCAGGATGAACAACACCACATTTCTTGAAGAAGTACTGTTGCAGCCCCACTAAAAATATCACATGCTTTTGGCCTGCCTAGTTTGATGCAAGGGTGCAGAATGCTTTTTGATGGCAACAGGGCTAGAGAGACACATAGCAACTTCTGAATCCCCTTAAAGTACCTTAGTTCATCAATTCATTTACTCTGCTTTACTTGCCGGTTTGAAATTGCATTAAAGATATAAAAAAAGATCTCTTTCCAGGCTCTGGTCCTGAAATTGATACTCCATGGCCAGGTTGCTTTGCCCCCACCAAGCCCCATGGACTTCTCCATGGCTGCAGGCAGAACATCATGGGTTTGCCGGCACACTGCTGGCTGCAAGAGCAGATCTCACTGTCACTACCAAGAGGTTCCATTAAATGACATCTACACAAGCCATTCCCCCCTTTTCTCTTTGGAGGGATTAGAAAGAAGGAGAGCAGCTGCACAAGGAGACTGTCATAACATCCACTGCTGGCCCTGGGCAGAAATTTCTTTCTTCTCCCTCCACCCTGTGGGCCTCCCACAGCTGGAAGCGAGAAGCTGTTGCCAGTGCGCTGCTGTTTTATTGAATATATTCATGTACAAGGCCATCCAAACTCATTTCATCTGGGAGCTTTCACATCCTTTGTGTCAGGTTGGTTTGCACTCCCTGAATTCAGCTGGTCTGAGATGCACTTGTGTGACTGAGAACACCAACCTGTGGAAGTGCGGCAGCCCTTAAAGTTTAACAAGAAAGATAAGCTCGACATTTATCTATTTTCAGGATACTCTGTGCTGGTTCATTGGTACAACCTTCCTGAAATGTTGACACTGAGCCATTAAAAAAGTGAAAATGTATGGCTGTAATGATAAATCTGCTCTGTATGATGTCTGTTGGCCCAACAGGAGCACTTGTGGATTCTCTGGGATGATGTCGCTACCACACGGATGTCCCAGAAACGACAGGGATAGAACTGAGGCTGTCTAGTGCTGTTCAGTCTCTGTGACAGAAAATTATATAATTCTCACTCATCTACTATGAGCCATGAGCTCTATGCAGTAAGGTACTGATGTCAGAGAGATAACTTCTAATTCCATCTCTACATATGGACACATATTTATTTTATATATATAAAATAAGAAAAATTCACACACATATGTAAATACATATAAAAACTATCTAAAATGTTGGACGGTCTCCAGGAGTGTCACCACAATCTGAATGATTAATTACAAGAAAGTAGAAGCCAACTGAAAAGAGACATAGAACATATCCTACTGCTATTTTCCCTTCCCACACAGTCTGGTGCTGTTAATTTAATTTTCTTAATTTAGTGACGATTACAGATGCAAATCTCACAGTGTGTAAAAACCAAAATTAGGAAGCAAATAGTAATGGCTGGGTTGGTACCAACATCAAATGGTGCCTTTAGCATCACATCTGGTTTGTGATCTGAGAGGACTGCCTCTGCAGGGAGAGGCATTCACAATCATCTTTGAAAGCAGGGTGAAGATTCTCATTATCAGGGAATTTATCTGCTAGCAGTAAATTACCAGCTGAAGGAACACCTTCCTCAGTACTGCAGGAGCCAGACATGAAATTAGGGGGATGTGGTGATGTTAGACCAGGTGCTGCATGACTCCACAAGCCTCTTACTCAGTGTTATACAGTAGGGACACTTTGTGGGAATTAAAGGTCTTGGTATGTCTAGTAAAAAGAGAACAAGGGTGGTAATAAATGATGCTTCCTAACATGTCATTGTTAGTAGACACCAGGGAGACAAAAAGAGTTGCTTGAGCTGGAGGACAGTGTTCATATATTAAGAAATGGGTGATGGGCCAAATAACTTTAGTCTGCAAACTGGAGCTAAGTTACTGAGACAGAAATCTAGGAGTCCTGAGCTGTCTCGCAGTAAGAGGGCAAGCAACCCAAATTTCTTTCTACCTTATAATGTGGTTTTATTATATTTTTAAACAGAACAATATGAAATAGATACCTATGATAATACAGACTGCTTCAGAAGCCAAGAGCTTTCTTCTAGCCCTGTATCCTTACAAAGGGAAAAGGAAGAAGAGAGTAAAACAGTGCATGGGTACAATTTACCATGAGAAAACATGATTCTTGTTAAACAGCTTGACAAGAATACTGTGGTTTGGGAGACAGAAGGGCAGCAAGGGGCAGGGTTCTTGAGGGTCACATTGCTTTGCAGCCCAGGGCATGTGGTGGCCTCAAGCTTTATGAACACTCACTACCACGAGGTCTATTATCTGCCAGGCGCCACTGATGCCTGAATGATTGTATTTCAATAAAAAACGTAGCTTTGGTACTTAACCCAATGACTAGATTGTTGCATTCCCTTCCCACGCTGAATTGGCATCAGCAAAGAAGTGGAAAGCAGGATGGCTGCCCCTGTCCTCCCTCCTCAGCAGACACACATATATGGCAGCTCTGGGCTCGGGCCAGGGACAGAGCGAGCTCCGTTGGTGATGAACGCTAAAAATGCATCACCACAAACCACAGAGACATCCGTGCTGGGCACAAAGTATAAAATGCAGCCTGATTGAAGGCAGAGTGGAGAAATTGTATCGGGAAAAAAGCAGAGATAGGCTAATGAACCTCCAGAAATTTAAAGAAAAACCCCCAAAAATATATTTAAATTTTTTTTTTCTCTGTAACAGAGTGCTGTAAAAACCCAGAAAAACCCAACCACCATATCATGCTGCTTACAAATGCCTCTATGGATGTAAACTCATTACTCATTTATATATAAAGTGAAAAGTATTAAGATAAATGACGCTATTTACTGCCATGATGCACCTAACATCAAAACAGATATGTATTTTCAATGTTGGGCACATTAAACACATTATCCAACTTTCAAAAGTACAGTAAGTGATTTATGCTAGAGGTTGAATATGACCAAATAGCAACTAAAAATATAATAGAGAAAAACCCAAATAACCCAGAGCAGATCAGCACAACTAAGATACAAAGTTAGCCAGAAAGCTCAGATTAACCACAAAACTGGAGGGTAAAAATTAAATAAAGCCTTGCTTTTGTGTACCTTGGGCAAAATCAATGTTTTTTTTACTCTAATCATTCACAATTTTTTTCCAGGATTTAATCTGTGGTCCTGTTACTTAGCGACACAAACACATTTACCAACCGAGAAAAAAAATCTACAGTATTTGCATTTTGACAGAGAATCCAGCACAAAAGTATATTTTCTGATAAAAGCTTAAACCAAAATTTCTGGAGTCAAGCGTACTGCTTTCCAACCTTGGATTTTCCATATTAAAACCACAGCAAAATATCCGTGCCCTCACAACAGGTCCCAAAAGGGACACATATTTCTCCCTTAACAAGGGGAAGCAAAGAAAACAACCAAGGTTTTTAAATAGGCTTCCCCACATTTGACTACAAGGTAAAGAAAAAGAAAAATCTCCAGCCATTCTACTTACCCTGTGAAAATACAAGCTGGTCACAACTCAATTTCCCAGCCTGGGCACCAGGGGTTGTCCTTGGTGTGGTGGCTCACTCTGAGGAGACTGGAAGAATACTTTCAGGAGAGACTTTACCTGCTGGCAGCAGAGGGGCTCAGCTTGATCAGAAGGGCTTTCCTTCCTCGTTAAACAGCACCTGATCAGGATAAAGAAAAGCAGGCTGAAGCTCATATATTTACCTTTATTTACCTCCCAATCAGTGTTGAACCATCTGAAATCATTTTAGCCCTGATTTGCAGCCACTTCTCAGGCAGAGCAGTCAGCTGGTACTGAGGCTGTGTGTGAAAAATAAAAATGGCCAGAGTGTGCATTTAGTGTGTGGCAGTGAGCACCTCAAGGGTGAGCTCCCTCATGAGGAGCAGTGGCTGTGCTGGGCTCTGCCATGGGGTTATGCTGGTTGATGTGGGGATAATGGCTGCAGAGTGGGAGGTCTTCACGTCTGCTTTCTGAAAACTGGGAAAGGAATTACCTCGGAAAGGGCTTAGCCACTGTCTAGATACTTTGTTAAGGGCATTGAGACAAAAAGGAGGGGTTTGAAAACAAACTAGGCAACTCCAGTATATTGTGGGGATTTAAGAAAAAAATCATCACGTCATAGATGTAGGAGCACGACAATTTTTGATGTGCAAGAGTTGTCCTGTGTTTACCAACTGCACTCAGTGATATTAAAAATCTGGGTTTGGTTTTAAGGTGCAAAGGAACAAGGCTGCCAATATTCAGGAAATAGTTCCAAGAACAATTTGCTTCATTAGCCATGGGTCTGAGGCCCCCTCTGAGAACATATCATCACCTCAGGGGTAAGGAGAGGCCGATGGGGTGAAAGCCTCGGAATGCTCACCAGCTGGACCACCAAAACGCGCAGCAGGTGGCCGGGAAGCAGCTTGCTGAAGGTGCAGCTGCTTGGCTCTGCCTGACGGGAAGAGCTGTCCTGGGAAGGCACGCTGGAAAACAGCTCCTGCAGCAGGGCAGTGCTATGGGAGAGAGTTTACAGGGACTGGCCAGGCATGGGTGGTGAACACAGCTTGTCTGAGCCTTTCCAGAGCCACTGAGAGGCTGTGCAGTCACCCAGGAGGGCACTGCCCACCTGGCAGATGTACTCCAAGAAGTGCTGCCTGGGCCTGCTTCCAGTAACAAATTACTTCAGAGGGGGCTCGCTATGAAGGAATGTCCTTCCTGCTGAGATTTCAGGTGCCAGCACCCAATGGAAGGCAGGGTGTGAGCTTGCTCCCCTCACACTCTCGCTTTGCCTCACTGGCTCTTAAAGCGTCACAGTCCCTTCGTGCTGCATTACATTGCTGCACTCTCTGGTGCCAGAGGCTGTGGGACATGTGAGAGTTTGGAAAACCTGAGGATCCAAGAGACCTCTCTCTGGCCTGGCTCGGATACTCACAAGCATTTGCTTCTTGGAAGCAGAAATTCCTCTTCTCCTCATGGTATGCCTGATGCTGCTGCACACAGACCTTTGTTGTCTCGCAGAACAAGAAACTGATTCAGTTTTATTTGTTCTTCAGGGAACAAATAAAGTCTACAGGGAAGCAGCTGTAAGCTGGAGAGATCTGCAGCTTCTGAGGCTGCTCTTGGCTGAAAGAAAGCACCTCAGCTGCTGCTTTCATAAACCTGCTGACCAGTTCAGGACCCAGAATTAGAGCTGGACTGGTGAAAGAGTGATCAATAGTTTGGGCACAACTTTTTTACAGTTTGGAAAAAAAGATTTCTGATCACTTCTTCAAGAGTATGTTTATGCATGCTCCCAGCTGCCCCTTGCAGCTCATTTCTCACACAAAAGCATGAGGGGGGAAAAACAAACCAAAATTATTCTAGCTACTCTCCCTTCAGGTAACTGTAAACACCTGGAGGGCAATCAGATGGGGGAGTGCTGGAGACCACGTGAAATATTTGGTGGTTACACAGCACCAAGGAAGTCTGAGATAAAGAGACAAGACTAGCTAAAGACTAGCTGGTGTTATTTGTGGATAGAGACAGTTGAACAGAATCATAGAATCATTTGGGTTGGAAAAGACCTGTAAGAGCATTGTGCTCAACCATTAACCCAGCACTGCCAAGCCCAGCACTAAACCATGCCCCAGAGTGCCACATCTCGATGTCTTTTAAATACCTCCAGGGCTGGTGACTCAACCACTTCCCTGGGCAGCCTGTTCCCGTGCTTGACAACCCTTTCAGCTGAGAAGTTTTCCAGTAGGCATAGAAGAACATACCCCATCTCTACAGCCAGCTTTGAATAGCAGCCATTCACTCTGCTGGGGTCAGTAGAGACAATGTGTTTGTTAACATCCAGCTTAATATTTTCTACCCAAATCTGTATAAAACTCATTTTTCTCATAACATTTTAAACTCATTATTTTGTCTCTAAGGTCAGGCTAAGAATTATACTGCTTTGTCAGACCCTGGGGTCAGCCAAGGCATTTTTAGCAGGGTGTTCTGAAATCCCATCAATGCAGGGAAGAAAAACCTAACAAATCCTTAAAATTAACTGACAGCATTCAGAAAACATTATGTGATGCACCTCTGTAAGCATACCTTTCAAAACCTGCCTATTATTCCTTGATATTTGGGCCAGGCCTTGCAGAGCAGGTGAAGCCTTGAAGAATTTACTTTCCATGGAGGAAGATTTGTCAGACTTATGGGTCAAAACCTTTGCATTGAGAAGCACAGTGAGGCAGGTCATGCAGAAACCTGTAATGGATGAGCTAGATGTAACACGTGGTCTATAAAATTTGGTTTACAGCTGGCTTTTGACTTGTTCTGTGTTGAGACGTTTGATCCTCCTGCAATTTTGTGACAGACATGAATAAAATTTTAAAACTGATTAATTTTTTCATTCTTGTCTATAATGTTCACAAGTAAGTTTTCCTCTTTTCAGATTTCACCTCTTATTTCACCCCCAGTCCAACAAAAAAGACTGTAGACACAAGAGTAATGGAATAAATCCCAACCCTATCGTTACTAACATTTCAACAGCATTATCTGGGTGTGCAAGTTCACACCTCAGTGAGGAATAGAGTGAAACATGGAGAATTGCCATCTTTGCAGCTGACATGGCAGCAAGGCAGATTGCTGTGAGGACAGTGCTACATCTGCTGCCCTGTTCATGGCAATGAACCAGACTCTCCATAGCTCCAGCTTCCTTGTGCTGCTCACACAGTGCAAAGGGATGCTAATAAGGCCACAAACAGCTTATAAAGAATTAAGATATTGAAGGAAAAAAGGAAATCACACTCACCTAAGCGTGCCAGACTTGAGTTTCTCTCATGCGGGTCCTTCTCTTATTCACATTGTGTGATGAAGGGTGAATTTTGGGAATGGTGGTGTACTGCTACAGCCACCCACTAATGGTCTATTCCAAAATTACAGTTCAGCACAACTTGGTAATTACTGTTATCCACGGGAGGGAGTGAAATGCCTTTGAAACAGCCCTTAAGAATATATTGAAGGGAGTCCTCACACAGGAAAGAGTTTAACCCCAAAGCTTCGAGAAGATAAAAAAGACAAAACCTTTGATCTTGATCATTTGTTACGGCCTGAGCGCACAGCTCAGGGCAGAAGCATTGGCCTCTGCTATCTTCAGAGCCTGGAGTGGCTGCATGCCAAGCAAGTGCTCTGCAGCCCAAGCATGAGGAGGGCTCTAAATAACCCTGGCTACCAACAGCCCAGAGGGCAGCAGTGCAAGAGCTGCGCGTGAACTGGGGCAAGCAGCACCGTCGCCGTGCATCCAGTTTTGACAGCAAAGTGAGGTGTTGATTTTGAGAATGCCATCTCTAAGTTGTCTCTCAAAATAATATAATCCTCTTATTTCCTGCTTCACCAGTTTTAAGGTCGCTTTGGTCTTCTGGGGCAGTGTAAAGCTGTTGTAGCTCCACAGGGGAAAATCTTGGCTATTCCTCTTAGAGCAAAGCTTGACTGAGATGTTGTAGAAAGGAACATGAATCTCAGTAACCCTCTGAAAGTGCAGTATACAGAAATAATCTTTGTGCCTGCAATTCTCTCCTGGCCTGGATGCTAAGGCAGTTTTTAATGAGGATTTGGCTCTGAGTGCATGTTTCCATGAAATGCTTACAATCTTCTTTTCCAGCCCCCACAATAATACCTACGTGCACAAAAATAATAAAGTCCTGTGTACAAATATGCGGAACCACATGCCAGTTCTTCAGCTTTCCAGCCGTTCCAAGGGCTCCAACAGAGTGGCATTAGAGAGGTGGCAGGAGGACAGCTAAGATGCTGACACCCAGAACTAGGAGCAAAGAACATATTGAAATGCTTTGTCAGGTCAGGTCTTTATTCTGGCACTGAAGACAGAGCTATAGACTGACAGAAAGTGTTTATGACCTGAGCAGCAAGAAGACAACAGTGAAAGGATCAAGGCCTGTTAAACCAGGATACAGCTGTCCCCAGAGAACTTGATCCTGGCCAGCGGGCTTTGGCAAGGAATAGTTCACATGCAATAGCTGTGTTTTGCTGTGGATGATTGCCTAAATCCCAGCTTAAAGTGGTTAAGTGCTCTACTCCCCCTCATATGATGATCTCTCAGTCTGATAAGTCTAGGAGAAAGGGATGCAAAAATAACTAAAAATTAGGGTTTTATACATTTTTTTGAAACATCTGTTTTTGTTATTAAAGAAATACAGAGGGAATAGATGTACATCACCTTTTTGCTTCTGTGAGGATAAACAAAATTATGGGAGATGGCAGGAAGACAAAAAAGCATGCTGGAATGAGAAGAGAGGAAAACTGAAAATCTAGTTCATTCATCGTAAAATTTAGAAGTCTAATGATGACAAGAGTACCAAGAAAGGCAAGACATAATCACAGAATATACTGCATTGGAAGGGACCCATCAGGATCATTGAGTTCAACCCCTGGCCCTGCACAGGACACCCCCGGAGTCACACCATGTGCCTGAGAGCATTGTCCAAATACCTCTTGAACTCTCTCAGGCTGGTGCTGTGACCGCTTCCTTGAGGAGCCTGTTCCAGTGCCCAGCCACCCTCTGGGTGAGGAATCTTTTCCTGATATGCAACCTAAACCTGCCCTGATTCAGCTTCATGCCATTAATAAATAATTAGATCAATGCCATTCACTGACTTCTGAAAAAAATTGTCATTATCCTTAAGAAATGAGTAATAACAAACCATTAAAGTAATGCTACAAGGGTTTTCTGTACTTAGAAGAAAAATAAAATGATTAAACATTTCTATGCAGGAAAATACAACCTTGAAAATCTAGTATTTGTATTTCAGGGGTATGACAAACGTGAATGAAGAGGATCAGGAAGTAGAAGTGTCCACAACAAGCAAATGGACCATCACAGGGATAGAGCTACCTGGAAGGATCCAAAAGGTGGCTGTCTGTGCAGCTCAGTCACTAATTGGTAAAAAGTCTTTGTGACCAGAAAACCCTTTGACATTAACAATTCTACTGGGCAGTGACAGTGACATCAAGTGGATACATTAGAGAATTAAACAATTGAGCTACTCTGATAAACGAGAAGCTGTATTTTAGTAATGATTCATCTGAAAAGTGCTTCTACCATAAGACAGATTGAGAAGGGATTTGCCCTTTGAGGGACTCTTTGTGTTCACATGTACATCTGTACGTCCCCTCCCTGCATCTTCATATGAAGGGTAACTCCCCCTTCATTTATTTGAACAGAGGAAATGGGGAAATTTTCCAGCAAGGCTGAGAAAAAGGTAAAAAATTGGAAGCTTCATCCTCCCAGATACAAATAGCAACAGTTCATGAATGCAGAATTAGTTTGGGAAAACTCAGATGCATAAAATAGGGCAGCCCCAGGCTGTTTTAGCTTCTTCACAACAATGCTGGAGTACCTATTTAGTTATCCAGTAATGCCAAGCAACTGCTGATAACTTCATTATCCACGAAGTATGCGTGCAAGCACCCCAAATGAGTCCACTGCAAATGTATTCGCATCATTAAATTTAGAGTAAGGTACCAAAGCTTTTTTAAAATACATGGGGACTCTTTAATGAAAAGACTTCTTTTCCTCTATGTGGGTGAAAAATGTTCAAATGCAAAACCTTCAGAGCAGCCTTATTCTGAAATAAAACCACACCATTTTCACCATGAGAGTGGTGGCAGTGTCTCTTTTATCTTCATCTGCCAACACCCCTGTTTCAGCCATATACTCCCATGTGACCAATACTCCCATTTCAGCCTAAGTGCCTGCCACTCACTGGAACTTTTCTTCATTATGACATTTCATTAGAGGTTCTGTACTGCTTGCTCAGCACTGCTGGAGTAGTGCCTTGCAAGAGAAATCAACAATGAAGCTCAAGTGTGTGGTGGACTTGGTGGAATACCCACACTCTCTTTTGGTAGTTAAGAACAGGCTGGCATCTTTTCTTGATTTCTGTCAGCATTTGCCTGCTCACTACAAATGAAAACGAAGTGTTTTAAACCTAGATTAGCTGGGGGCACAACCTTTGATGGCATGGCCCCATAAAATGTAGTCCAGACGTCAGTAAAATTTTTTGGACCATCTCCGTTGCCTATAGCTTGCACCACACAGACAGTGTCTCTTTGATTTCTGTGGATGGAACGATATCTCTTTGATTTATGTGGATGGAATGATATCTCTTTGATTTATGTGGACGAAAGTTTACAGAAACACCAAATATTGCATTAGAGCAAAGCATCCCCATGTTTCCCCCACGGAAGGTGCGGCAATGAGGAGCTGCACTGCTGGCCACCAGCATCCTCCAGGTATTAAGCAAACATCTCCAGACACTCTTGCCTTGCCTGAGTTTTACAGAGGTGCCAGGGTGATTTCCCACTATCTCCATCTAATACCTACTAGAGCCACGCCCAGGACAAGGTTAATATTTTTGCCCATGAGAAGTTTATGACATTTCCATTATGATGAATGTTTGCTCCCTGGTCTTCTCCAAGGTACCAATCAAGGTTCCCTGGGACACTCACAGGACAAGAGAATTTCTCCACTTCAGGTTGCTCTGTGCAACTAGAGTGGCTCCCAACCTCGCTCTCTTTTGGGATGAGAGCACATACAAAAGCACATGAGAGTGCCAACAAAGGAAGATTTTATGTTTTGACCGGGGCCATGGTGGCTCCTTCATTCAGCTTTTATCCTTAGAAATAGCATGACACATCTGCTGTAAAAGAACAAATATCTGTCTTTGCCCACTTCTGTACATATATCCTGTGTCTCCTCAGAGGCCTGTGCTCCTCACCACAGAGGTGCCCAGCCTTTGCTGAAGCAAAGTGACTACACTGAAAATCAGTAGTAGAGCTAAGCACGCTGATACCGTCTGTGTGCTTCAGCTTCCCAGACCAATCATCTGCTCTTGAGGAAATGCTGGGAGGAAATTAGAAATATTTTAAACCCCCCCATGCCTTTATAAATTACTGTGAATGTATCACTACTGAAGATGCATAGGTGAAAGTAGGAATTAATATTCTTTGTCACTTCAGAAAAAGCTTTAGAGAAGTGCACAGTAGGTCTTACCTCACTGTTGGCGAGTACCATGTAAAGGATTTCATTATGAACGGGTATGGAGAAAAATAGGATGCAAATCCTGCAGTAAGTAAACCTGAGATCACTTGCTTTATGAACAATTTAGATTTTGGGAAGATTAAAAAAAAAAAAAGAGGAGAAACATCTTTTTGTTTTAGAACTGTAAACCATTTGCTCGAATGTTTCCAAGACCAGTGCTAACACTCCCTGTTCAAACCTAGATGAGCAGGCTTTCTTCCCTGCAAAAACACTGTAATGTACCTAGGCCAGGAAAACACAGAGAAGCCAAAACATTTGTATAAGTTCAGTGTAACTGAAGAATAATTAGTACACAGGTAAATAATAGAGTGTGCTAATGCAATGTAAACCTGCATGAGATCTGTGCTGTGTAGCACAGATTTCACGTCAATGTCAAAGAAAGAATAATGCCTAACAATTAGAGTTTGTGATGCTGTCACTGGAGGAAAGGATTTCATTGCATGTCTACCGGGATTGTCTTATCAGGCCATTTGGATGCAAGATCGTGATGGTAAAACTATTCCACTGTATGCCTAGCCCCTCTGACTATTGCATTACAATGCTGTCAGGGTGCTGGGGCATAAAGATTTTACTGCAATCATTCTGAAGCTAACACGTCCAGAAACAATGATCTCAGCGTAGCTTGTTCTCCCAATAAATTTAAAATAAAAAACGGATAAAAAGAACTGAAAAATCCAAAAACGATACAGAAGGTTGTTAAGGCTTGGGAAGGGCACTCCAATTTCGTAAGGCACATAAGCTCAGACTCTTCCACACTATGATAGCACCAGTTGGGTCATGTGACTCTGGGATAGGATGCATGCAGTTGGAATGGAGAACCCCAAACTATTCTAAATGTTCTATTTTTTAGATATTGTGGCATTTGAACATAGGTAGCTCTAGTATTCCTAGAGTTCCTGAAGGGAACATCATACCTAGTCCTGAAATCTTTGTGAGATGTCAAATGTTTAATTGTTTCTATTAGCCACTTTAATGCTCTGCTCATACAGGGTTAAAGTTGACTGATGCAGTGGCATACCCTCTCAGAATCGCCAACACATCTGTATTCCCATTTTCAAAGATAAAAAAAGTGAAGTTAAAGTATGTGTCATCCCTGCCTCACAGCCTTAGCTCTGCCCCCAGACTCGAGAGCAGTACCGCTGACGGGGCTGTGCACGCTTGCCGCAGCCACGGCACGTGTCTGACACAGCATCCCCTTGGCAACCCCTTGTCTCATTTATCTTCCTGAATGCTCGGCTAACCTTCTCCATCTCATAGGCAGCTGCTCTGATTGGCACAGATGTTAATTAAACTAGGTAGTAACAGAGCACACTCTGGAAGGGCGGCCCTCGGAGCTGAAAGGGATCCTCGTCCGCACCACTGCCCCACTGCCGTCCTCGGTTATGTGCAGTGTGGAGGGAGGGAAGGAAAAATAACCTGATCCGTGCTCCTGAGATCTGCAACCATCTCATGACAGCAGAAGAAGGGACAGGGCAAGCATCAACTGGTGCCAACAGGCAGCAAATGGAGGTTACTGGTGAGCTGGAAACACGGACAAAACACTGCTAATTGCTAACACTGACCGAAGTTAAATTTCTGTTTTCTCTGCCCCTGGGTAGCAATTTTCTTTTTTCTCATTTGAGCACTGTGATCCTCCATGTGGCCCAGAGTATTCTTTCAGGGTGAAATGTGCCATGAGGATATGAAACAGAGTTAAAATGATAAGAAGCAGGCTAATGCATCCTTCAACTCTATTTGCTTTTCTTAAATTTTTCATCCAATAGTCTGGAAATATTCCCCCCCAGAAATTTTCACAATGACTTTCCTGGTTATTAAAGAAAATCACAGCAATAAGGTGGTCCTACCTGTGAGAAAGACAAATCAGGAAGTTTCCCCTGAAAAGTCACTCTACTGTAACACCCATTCACAGAACACTGCAAAGGACACGCTGATACACGAATTTTGTTGGACATAGCACATTTTAATACCCTGTGCTTACTTAATAAATCCCTATCTAATTCTCTGATCTGTAGCAGAGCACTGGTCTTCCTGCACCTGTTTATCTTGCATCAAGCTGCGCTGCAGATACAACTAGATCCTTAAATTTTGAAAGTTTTGGCTGTCCCAAAAAGTTGATGAAAATTAGGTGCTGGAGAAGAGCAACTGAAACCAGGTATATCACACTCGGATTGGATCCATCACTGAACATTTATGCAAAGTGAAAAAAATAATTCTTGGATGTCACCAGTTTCTCTGAGGGTGTCATGAGAATTCGTCCCTCAAATTGTTGAGTTTTTACTTCAGATCTGAATAATCACAGAGGTTTTTCAGAACTGAGAAAATCTGTGAATTGTCCATTTAAAAAGAAACGGTTTGCTATGAGAAAGGAAATGTATTTGATACAATTTTTACTAACTGCTTTAGATTCACTTAGGTTCTGGTTAGGATTAAAAGTAAGATCAGAAACTAGCCTGTTTAAACAGATACTGCAAGTTTGAGAGTGTCTGGACCAGGCCTCTCTGCAATCAAAGCTGTGAGCCATGAGCAGAGATTCTCTGCACTCCCAGGTAAGAAATTACCTGCTGGCAACTCTGCAGCCACTGGGCAGTCTTCCCTCTCATCAGCCCTCTCACTCCGTTCTGCGGGGCACTGCAGCTCCAGAAGTGCTCTCTTCCCCATGGTGTGTAACCTGAATACTTAAGGCTGTAAAAGGTCTCAGAGGATGTTACCAGGCTCAAGTCATCACCCCTCTCCCCAGCCAACATGCCGCTTAAGAACTTTATGCTCTGTTTGCCTTAATCCTTGCTGGTGCCTTTGGATGTGTCCCCTTGCCTTCTCCTACCAGTTGTGATTTAAAGTACATCAGAATATGACCCAGTTTTATAGCCACGGTGGGCTGTTTGCAGCACACAGGGCAGGTAGGAAGCTTCTCTAAGCTCCCTTTTTGAATCAAAAAATCTTATGGTTGGTCTCACACATCCTGTGCCAAGCTCATATGAACTGAACTTCAGTCAAAGTGGAGAAACTCTCCTGCCATTACAGTATCAAGAGTACAATCCTGGCTCTGTGTGCCTGCACTTGAAGTGCAAACATTATATAGGGAGCACTGAACATCAGTTTATTCTATTTCCAAAAATTAATTAAATAATAATAAAAAATTCCTTCTATCTACCTAAACCACCGCTTTTCCAAGACATTCCTAATCAATAGCCACGCTCCTTTTCTATTGCCCTGTTTAGTGCCATCATCATACAGTTCCTGTAGTTTGTGAAATTGTTCACTTTTATTTCATGATTTCATATTTTTCAAACAGAATGCAGAAGAAAAAAGGAAGACACTATCTAGGACCTGAACCCAACACCAAAGCCCAGCCAGTATGTATCAGAACTTCGTAATTAATAGGTTTCAGCTCCCTTGCAAAGGGCTTAAATCATTTATTCCTATTACATTGCCAGAAAAATCTCAATGTTCTTGTATTAAATATAATATATATTCATATATATTTTTTTCCTGAGTGTGTTCCAAAACCAGCCCATCAGCTTTAAGAAGCCTTGTTAATGTCTCCATAATATGACAGCGTTTGTTTGAAATATTTGCATGCCATATAGTTCAGAGTACCTTCTTTTTTCCAGGCAACAGCTAAAAATTTTACTACAGCATTAAGAAATTTTAATGACTGTTAAAAGGTTCCCTAATGACTATAATAAAGGACAATATTTTATTGATGTCAGCAACTAGCAGTTGACTTACGCAGTACTACTTTTTAATCTTCTGGTTTGCTCTGTTCTTATATATCTCTGCTCCAATTCTTAGAGCAAAACCTGATGCATCTCAGCTGTGATTTAATGGATTTACTCATAGAGCTAAAGAAGTCAATGCTGAAGTTACTTAATGAATTAAATGCTGTCTCTCCAGTGCATATTCAATTTTTCACACTCTTTTCATGCTCGCCATTTACATTTGGACAGTTGTCTATGAACCTGTACAATGTCTCCCCTAGGCTGGAAATTCAAAGCCTCATTGTTTTTGCCACAGTTAGTTTGCCAAGACATCAGCAGAAGGTCCAAAATCTAATTCCTGGGTAAAGAAGACATCCCATGCTTGGATGCCCTGTCCGTTTGATTACCATCTACTTTGGTAACAGAAATTCAAGCGTGAGTTTGTTACCACCTGATGCTCTTTCCTTACTCTGTAGAAGTGCCTGTGTTGGTCTATCAGGACATCCTGGAAGCCTACAAAGAGAAAGAAAAGAAAAAAGTAGAAAGCCTTTGAAAGACTGCAAAAGATCCCGGAGTCACGTCAGCTATTTTTTCCTGAATATACCCACACCATAAGGAAATGAGATGTGCCTGGGGTTCTGGTATATTTACACTTCTGGTTTACTGCATGACCTTGGGCAAGTCACTCATCCCTTTTGTGCCTTTGTTTCTGTATCTGCATTACAGAAATAATAATTGCATTTTCTGCTCCACACAGCTCTTCTGAGGCTTATTTACTGTTATCAATACACAGTGCTTCACAAAACAGTGGAATTATTTTAACAAACATGTCAATCTGGAATGACTATTGAGAGCAATAAATTCAGTTCTCACAGCAGTTCTTAGACCTGCCCTCACGATCCCAGGCATCTATCTGAGGAGAAAAGCTCTTAAGGAGCTGCATTATCAATGAAAGGCAGTAGTATCCAAGCCCCAGGGTTGCTCTGGCCCCTGAAATGCTACTGCAAGAATATAAAGGTAACACAGATACATGGCTGGAGCAACTTCCATTAACTGTGTGAGAGGGAACTAGCAGGGAAAAAGCCTAACACACTGACTGGGCTGGTGGTGGCACAGCAGAGCACAGGCCATTTAAATCACACTGCCCTCTCACGTTAATCCTCGCAGAATGCTGACACCATGCTACTTTTGATCACTTCATTCATTTGATTACTCCAACTGCTCAAAACAGGGCTTGGGGCATGTCTTGCACACAGGAGATGAAAGATGGAAAGGGTGTAGGCACGAAGGTTTCCTACACAGAAGTCCGGCAGTTCCTTACAACTTAGTAGCGGACCTCCCTGGTCCTTGCAGAGACTAGGAGAGCGCAAATTAACAGCAGCAATTAATTACTCACATGTAAGCTGCTGGACTCAATCCGGGGGAAGGGAGAGGACGACAATCGGCGGGGTCAGAAGGGAGCCCTAACGAGCCCTTCTGGCCCCGGACCCCGTGACTATTCAATTAGGCACGAGACCTCGCTGCGTGCCAAAGGCCTTTCGCCCTCGCTGCCGCGCCTCATGCCAAGCCACAGACCCTGCCCTGGAATTCTGGGCCGGCGTTAAACGCCGGGTAGTTGGACTGCTCTGGATCTCAGCCCTGAAATGAGGGCAAGCGAGTGACAGCCCAGCACAACTGCAGCTGCTCTTCACTTCAGTCTTGCCTTTAAGCGCATTGTGTTTTGTCGTCTTGAATTACAGTAAAATTGCAGTCAGCTGGGCAAACCCAAAGGCCCGTGTTGTTCTTTGCTGGTGTCTGCCATTCACAGGGTTTTCTCTCGTGCACACCTATAGTTACTCAAAAATGCTTAAACACCGTAATGTTCAACCAAAGGCGGGGAATTCTGTGTGTAAATAAAAATCCAACCGATTTTTTAATATCTGTTTGCTCTTTCACTCACCTCACAAGTCCCCTTCAAAATGATCCCTTTCTAAGTGATTAATTTTCCATGAGAAGATGCTAACACCAGGACAGTGCAAAAATAAATATCAGAAAAGAGCAAGCAAAAGGGAATGTGTCACATACTGACTACAGGGAAACAGTGCAAAACATCTAATCACAGCAGTGCCAGGAAACTTGAACCTGTCCAAAAGGATCCAGTGCTCTCAATGTTTAATTGCTGTTGATGGCTGCTGGTCAGTCATGCATGACAATGTGTGTGTCACGCTGCTTCCTGCCTATGTTCATTCCTGTCAGCCTTCACTCCAGGTGATGAGTACAGCTTCTCTGACCAAGGGAGAGAGAGAGAGGGAAAAAAAAACGAGCCCTCACAGACACAAAGCAACATGTACCCAAATAACCCGAACCATAGGAACACAGTGCCAAAATGGACAGCAAGGGCCAGCTTTTATCAGCCTCTCTACCCTTCCTTATTAATGCTTAAAACAAAACAAAACAAAACACCACCAACAAAAAACCCCACCAACAACAAAAAATAAAAGTGTGGCATCTGCAACCGACAGTATTCCAACTGGCAAGTCCCAGGTCTCCTGTTTGCTTGATTGTGTGTTTGAACACATGCTTGGGGCTGCACCAAGCAATTTGAATTACAATCGGGTAGCAATGAACATTATCTTTTTTGGGGAACTGGAGCTTTATAAACCTCCTCCTTGAGCTAATAAGAGAGAGGTAGAGGGAAATGTAGGAGAAGTAACTTAAAAGGTCTAGAAATTGTATAACAGCTTTCCACTGCTTTCTTAAAGTGACTGTTTAATGGTTTATGTATTTGGGCCCAGATTCAGCAAAGCACTTAAGCATACATTTAACTTTAAGTATGTGGATGATCTCATCCTTATTCAGCAAACCCCTTAAATAAATGCTTAATTTTAAGCCTATCCTTAGCTGTGTTGCTGTAGCAGGGCCTCATCACACACTTCTG
The DNA here is from genome assembly GCA_013400495.1 of Nicator chloris. Classification (NCBI taxonomy): domain Eukaryota; kingdom Metazoa; phylum Chordata; class Aves; order Passeriformes; family Pycnonotidae; genus Nicator; species Nicator chloris. The sequence continues at coordinate 67,480 of WAAE01005407.1, read as the reverse complement.
CATCCTGCTATGTCTGGCGTATAATTAGAAAGAGTGCTGCTCTTTTACCTCACCCATTGCTCTCTTCTTTTCAAAACAACAATCATTATTTTGCCATTGTTTAACTTCCTTTTGCTTTGTGTTAAACCAGTGCCTGGGAGTCAATACATTCCTTAAACATCCAGAACTCATTCCCATTCCACTTTGGATCCATCTGCAGCTGAAGTCAGGATGAGTCCTGCTGCAGTCTCCAGTGGGAGCTGGGACAGGACCATGCTCCAGATGTGTTGCAGTAGTACACAAACTGAGTTGTCTAAGAATGGGAGAGGCAGCACAGTGGGGACATTTTTCTCCAATAAAAGCACAGTAACAAGGCTTTAGCTGATTCAAAATTGATCCAACTTCAGCTGTGGTTGGGATACTTTGAGGAAGGAACTGAAACATCATTTCTGGACCATGACATTCAAGCAATTAGGAGATAGCATATGATGTTAGTTTTGATGATGTAATTGTTTTACGTCATTTACGTTTACATGTAATGTATGTGTTTTAATCGTTTTGCTATTCTCTCTGTGTACTGCTTTCATTCATCTCTCCAATAAGTGGGAAATGAAGGTACAACACAAAGCAGGGAGAAGAGCTTGTTTCACACAACATTTCTGGCTCATTTGAAGATGTTCCTTATTGCAATTGCCACCCTTTTCCCTCTCCACATCCACACCCATCCACCAGTGAGAATCAGGAAGGCTGTTCAATTTCACTGATGTTAAGGATGATGATGAGAATCATATTTAGGTGCTAATACATACATACAAATTGAGAAATGCTGTGTGGGGAGGTCAGTCCACTTTATTTTTCCTGAATCGGCTTTGCTAGCTTTAATATTTGAAACAACTTGACTTCCTCTGACATCACTAAGGAGAGCCTATGGGTTTTAAAAATATTGTTATTATTATTACTACTAAAGAGGTGATATGGACAAAGAGAGCAATAGGTGCACAAGGAAGAATAACTCTACTCAATTTATATTATTTAATGTATGTGCTCATTCTTTTTTACCACAGATTGAAAAGTGGTGGCACAACAACTCGTTGCAGAAGTCCTGGGTTACATTCAAGTGTCACAATTTCTATGTTCAGAAGTGCCATTGAAGGAAAAAAAAAACCATAAATAAGTAGTTTTTCAAGAACAGAACTAATGAAGCCCTGTTTCCTACAGCTTTGTGCCTCATAATTAATTGTGAGCTACAGTTGAAGCTTTTCCCAGGGGTGGGGCACATATGGTCCATCTCTCACACTCTCTGAGAAATATATAGATATACTGTGTGGGTTCTTTATGGTTAATAATGCATGAACTCACTCTGCAGTCTTGTTGTTAGGCAGGCTCCTTATCACATGTCTTTTCTTCACCTTCCTCCTCTTTCCATCCTTCCACCACAAGTACAGAATTTTATTTTAATCTTAAAGATTCCTGCTCTGCCAAATTTGTCTGAAATCACCAAAGAGATTAAAACCTGAGTAGGTTAAACTGTACACATGTTAAAATGTGTGTTAAAATACACTACATACATACGCAAACATGCAAACTGTGTGACTGAGTAAGCCTTACCCCTTTACGAAAGGTGGCTCCCAATTGTAGATGACACCAGTAGATATTTATTTTCATAACATGTAAAAGCAAAGGGAAAATACTATCATTTAATCCTTGCCCTTTTTTGGCATCCTCTGTTGTAAAGGAGAAGTCACCAACACTCATGAGAACTGCAACAGAGATAAACCAAATGAGCTCAACAAGAAATGACAAACTCACTGCCAGCATGGGAACATGCCATGAAGTCAAGTCTGTGAAGTTCAGGTTTGGAATGCATTATGGATTCTGAAGAAAAGCTCAGACTACAGTGAAGTGAATGCTGGCACTGAAGAACTTTGTCATACGTGGCCCTTTCCTTTCTGTTCTGCAGGGATGTTACTGATTTGAAGAATTAAAAGGCATTGTTCCTGGTAATGGTGATTTTCAGAAAATGGGAACTGTGAAAACAGGATTATCAAACCATTGGACGCTTAGAACCACTTTTGAAGTTCAAGCCATGTAATGACTGTGTGTAGAGGAGGATGCAGAAAATCACTTGGAACTTGGCCTTGAATAAGATAGCCAAAAAAGCTCATGTAAAATTAATAAGCAGCCTTCCTTTTCATTTTAAATGCAACCAAAGCCCAAATGCTGGAATAAATACATTCGGTATACAGACAGAATTTTCATAAATCAGCCATGCTTATCCATATCCTTTGTACTTTGTAACCATTAGCCATACACTCTATCGAACATAATGTTTCCTAAGATCCCTGGTGGCTTCAGTATTAATCTGAATTCTGTGATTCTACTGTCAAGTTTAAATTACAGATCTGACCACAAACTCATTAGAAAATATACTGCTCTGTTCTGTGTTTCTCCTGTCTTGATTTCATACTTCTAGGGAAAAAAATAAAAAGAAAAGAAGAAGAAGAAAAGAAAAAAATTGCATTGCTCTTGCAAAAACACTGATCTCTATGATGTGGCAATGAGCCAAATTTATTTTAGGAAGTGTTGAAAAAAGAAAAAGGATTCATCTTCATCTAATTCACAACTAAGGTAAATTGGATGTTTGATGTTAGATATTTATAACAATTACGTACTGCGTTTATTTATTTATATTTTATGTAAAGGATGAAAGCTTAATTCTCTTAACTACCAGGGGGCAAGTATAATCTGTCCAGAGGAAAGCACAGTAGGGCCAGACGAAATGATAGCTCTCTCACACTGCTCTGTCATTGCAACTAAGCCCTGACATGGAAGCCTTAAGGGTGTGGTAAAAAGGACTGCCCTCCAGTGTGCTGAAAGGAAACTTCAGCATCCTTGCTCATTCGTTTTTTGTATAAAAACTGACAGATGTGTCAAAGGTGTGATAGTTTCGTGAATAAGTAATAAGTCCTGACAAGTTGGACCTTATCATTCCCTTCAGCCTAAGGTGAGGAAGGAGCCTGGGGTAATAGCAGGGGCAACAGAGAAGCCCTGGACGGGACTTGCGGGATGGCTCGCCTCGCTCGTCTGTGCTCCTGCTGGTACAAAATGGATTGGATGACAAATCTGATCAAACTCATGCCTGGTGTAATTTCGGAGAGGTCAGTGGTGTTATACCAGGGAAAGCATCGGTCCTTGGTGTTTATTTAGGGAAGATGGCAGAGGCTTTGGAATAAGAGCAGCGCACTGAGCCATGAGCTCCCTTCCCCTCCGCTGCGCGGTGTGGATGCTCCACACGGAGGGCAGGTGGTTATCAGAATCATGTGCGAGCACTTTGCCAAAACCCGTGTTTCAGCACGGCTCACAGAGAAGGTGCAGTTACTGCCCTCGGCCACTGTGACCCTTAGACGCCTTTCCCAACACTGCCAGATCCACCTGAAATCTCTTTCCAAACAAAAGCAAACCAAGATTCTTCTCTTTGCAATACCTAGGTCATATTACAGGAGATTTACATTCAAGTGGAAGAAAAAGAAAGGAGATGGTAATATATTTATTTGTGAAGCAAAAGGTTTGCCTTTCTGCAGAGAGAGCAAAGCCCATATTTACAATGCATAGACTTTCAAAGATCACTAGTGCAATGAGAAACATACAAGGTAGTTTGGAAAGCAGGAATTCCAAAAGGAAGGGAGTATATCCGTATGAGAATGCAAAAATATTTTTACAAGTAAATACTCATGGCCTCAGTATGTGATTTTCATAAGCTTTCATCAGAAGGAAATAAACTAATATGGAAATGACAGCAGCTGAGATACTTAAGAACATGATTAGCTCTCAAACTTGGAAAAAAAAAGTGTTTGGGAAATTATAATGCTGCTTAGATTTCCTTATCTATGTGTTTTCTCAGGTGTGTAATAAACCAGGAAAATCTAATATAACATTCCAGATAATGGGAAAAAGGAAAAAAAAACCCAACCAGATCAGGTTAACATATTGCTATTATACATACAACATATATAGGCCAAACAGACAAAGGATGAGAGACCAGGATACGGTGTAAGAGTGTGCTGTGCAATGGCATTGACTTTGCAGGTGATGGATGGTAGTAAGACACACAACCTCAGGGATAGAGGAAACTGGGACACGTGGAAAGCAAAAATCCCAGAAGCATGAGAGGGGACTGCAGGAACAGCATGGCAGTGAAGGACATTTGTTGAAGAAGTCAGGAGAAGGTCAGAGGCAAGAGCCAGACATTGTAGGGCAGAACATTGAGCCCAGTTTCCTGAGTGCAATGTAGCAGGAAACGGGTTCTGGGAAGGGTGTGGGGGTACCAAATACGTGTGATGGGGCACAGAGATCTGAAATACTGCACAATGAGGCCAGACAAATGCTGGTAGATGGGTTTGGAATGGGGGTAACACTCTGCTCCACATTTTACAGACTTGTTCTAACTACTACAAACCTCCCCCCCCCCCCCCCCCCCCCCCCCACACATTCTTTATGTTTTAAATTGCTTCAGTGCTGTCTTTCCTCATGTTTTTTTTCTCCTAAGGCCTGAAATGCGATGCCCGCTATGAACATTGTCTTCTTTTGACATTTTCACTCTCTGATAATGCTGCAAGCTAGCCTTGAATTTTAAAAAGTGGCACACATGCACACACTCAAGCACTCTCACTCTGAGGCTGTCATTCTCATCAAACATCTGGAAATCTGTTTGCCAGAGTGCTGCAGCCAAATGCTCCTGCCTCATCCAGGCAGAATTGTGCTTCCCCTACAGGGTAAGCAAGAAGAGCTCGAGAGCAGATTTACAGCTGTTGATGTGGCAGCACTGAAGTCTTGTGCGGCAGCTCAGAGCTCCTTATTTATGGTTTTAACCCTCAGAGGAGCTTGGTTAGAGAACGGATTGGATGTGGACATCCAAAGCCTCCTTGCAGCCTGAAGATTCTTTCCTTTTCCTTTTATTTTTAGCATCGTTACCATCCAGCCCTTCATAACTCTGGCCAAACACAGATGGCTGTAATTCCCTCAGACTCTGAGGACAGCATCAGCCTTGGTACTGAGACCTCGCTAGGCAAAGTACCACAAGATTTCATCTCTTAGCCCAGGGGAAAGAAGAAATGGAGGATCAGACTTCAAGGCATCTAAGTGCCTAAATCCCATCCCCTCTCTAAACCAGTCTCTGACCTGAAGAAAATTCTGTTTCAGGCAGGACACATGAAACTGGTAAACAAATATTGCCTGGTCTTATTTCAGGTCATAGGAATTTCTGTTACCCTGACCTCCTCCCCTGCCAAAAAATTAATTAGGGAAATGAGAGGGAGGGAAGGCAGGGAGGTGGCATTAAGGCTCTGAGGTAAAAGAGTTGGAAAGATAGATGTGGAGAAATGAGAGAAAGGGATTGTATCCAGTCCAAAAAGATGCCTCTATCCAGTTCTGGATAGTGAGTGGAAAAGCAGAGGAAGAGCAATGGGATGTGAACAGAACTGAGACAAGATAACAGCAAGCCACCTGCAGAGACATAGCAGAACAGCAAACAAAAGCAAAAAAAGCCTTTCTTGTATCTTCCATAACATGGGGGTTAGCATCCAGGATTCCCAATGCAAAGCCCAGACACAGCTGTTTCCTTACTAGCCTAAATGACTGAACAGAAAATTTACATCTTGGCTGAGACATTCGGCATGCTGGTGTGCAGACCAGAAACACTCCATTTCTAAAGGCTTTTCCCTAAAAGGAGCAAAGCTTGCACACCAGGACACAGGGAGGCATTTGATAGCACAGCACGGAAGGGGAAACCGACTATTCCGTCCCTATTAGGACAGCTGGAAGTTACAGTAAATGGGCTATTGAGAACAATGGGTTGGAGCCAATGGAAAGGCAACTTCCAAACATTTCAATTTAAAGGTCTCTCAGCTATGGAAAATGATTGCCATGGGGCTTTGTTTCAGGTCGAGGCACCAGGGAAAGTGCATTTAGGAAGCATGACAGTCCATTTAGCAGGCATCCCTCAGCCATAGGCACAGATTCCCTCAACAAACGCTCGGTTGTGTGTGCGCCTAATCTTCATCCAGCTTGCAGGAAAAACACCGCTAAAAGGCAAGGAGTTTTTAGTGAAGTTTCAGTGGTAAAGCTCCACCCAGGCTTCTCCTCGTATAAAAACGAAATAAAAAAATTCTGAATATGTCAGAGCTGTAAGTTATTGCTGTGCTGTTTAGTGGCTGTCAGGCCAGCCTCAGGAAACATGACTGAGGACTATTGTGCCTTCGGTTCTGATGATGGAACGAACAAACTGTATATTTATTAACAGTGTATTTTAACTGCTCAACAGCTAGAAAAAAAAATTAAGGCACTTAGAACTTTTTGTTTTTCTCCAAGCATTTATAAACTGCTTTAGTGCTCCAGTTACGTGTTTATCTTTCAGAAAGAGCATGAACAAAAGCAGCCAGACAAATAACTCTAAAGATGTTGGAAAAGTGAATCATCAATAAATGGTTTGAGTTTGGACAGTCCACTGGCCGGACTTAGGAATGAACATCTGAACCAAAGGAGCCTAAAGCTCTGATTTTTCTAAGGCCCAAGGAGAGATGCAGCCCTGATAAGTGGTCACTGTGGCTCACTAGAATGGAGGCACTGTGCCCAGGAAGGTTGGATGACTCGTTGCAGACACAGAGAACCACTGACAGAGAGAAGAGGTACCCTGTGCTCATGACATTTCTCATGATTTTTGAAAGGGTCCAAAGTAAAACTCAAGAAAAAGAAGCAAAGGGAAATACTGGACATTTTGCCTTTCCAACCTTATCTATCACTGCTTATTTGTGCTCTTACAAAAGAATGAGTGAGGTTGGAAAAGAGTGAGATAAGAGTTAATGGGCAGATTTAGCACTTCTTGAGTTTACATTTCTTGTCTGCCATCATCCTGCCTTTTATGTCTCTCTTTCTATGGTCACACATATCCCATCATGTATGTCCTGTCTCATATTTCACATGTGTGTCTGCATCTGGAATTTCAGGGTAGTGGCCCAGGTGTCAAAATTCCAACTCCCTTTAAGCTCTAGAATGAATCACTTTAAATGCTTGATTACCCAAGAGCAGGGAGACTTATATGGGAATTGCCATCAGCAGAAAATTGGCTTATTCTACAGGTGTTATAATTTTATCTTGCTCGGGAAGAGTAGGATTTAGGGGGAATCTGAGTCATTCTAATAGAACAGATAATTGTGTCTGTTTTATAACTGTGAGAGTAGGCTCGTTACATTCATTAGCTATCGCAGCTGCCAGGAACACTGTTTATAAAGAAGGTTGAAGACTACCTGAGGCAGTTTACCCTTGGAACACAAAAGAACAGCGGTTTTGAGGTACTACAGAATTAGTGGCTTATTTCCCAGTCTTCTTTCCATGTATCAAATAAATCCTATTGTAATGTGTGAATGCAGTGTGTATGAAGTATAGCACTCCTGAGAAGAGAGGTGATGAAAGACTCAGCAGCACACAGGTTCAGAGGTACAGCAGTCAGGGATGGAGAAGAAAGTTTGTATAATAAATCAAATCTGCAAATACATGAAAGAGTCAACAGAGGTTTTAAGCAAAATAAGTATCATTTATGTCCTCAAATTAGTCTTTGCAGAGTAAATAAAATAGGATGATGCATGGCTTCACTCCCAAATTGAAACAATTATGCACTAACCCATCTTTTAGACCTTCCTTTTAGGCAGAGATCTAATGGGTACAAAGACATGAGTAGTAGATTAGAAAGATTTTTATTGCACCTTTCAGTGGTTCTATTACAAACTCTTCAGTTGTTTCTCGGTTACCTGGGCTACATAAAAGTCTCATTCATTCCTTATGAAAAAGATTTCACACAATCTACAGAGAGTGGTGATTTGGGTCTGTTACGTCTTGCTATCTGCTCTTGTTTGGGAATCCTCCTACGCAATCATAAAATGATTCGTGTGTCAAAACCTGAACTGTATCAGCAAGGGAGTGCAGATTCACATCTTGCAGGTTAGAATTCTTTGTACCTCTTCTCTTTTACACGTTGGGTTTTTTTCCCCTGGAATAGCATTTTAAGAGGACCCCACCATTTATTATTGCTATTTTGTTTCAGTCTATCTAGCCTCATTATTTTTAAGGCTTATGGACTAAGGTGGTGACAGCTGATCTGTTTTTTATTATATTTTTTTTCTGTTGCACACCCTATGCCTACTTTAACAGAAATAAGACACCAAGGAACAAAATGATCAAAACAGTGACAAGAAGGAGGAAAAGACTGAATGCAACAAAATTTTACTTTTAATCAGCTTTGTTCTAATTTTAGCTTGCCCAACAGTTTTTAATATGCAAAAGAACTGTCCTTCATTCTGATTTAATGAAAATGGTCATTTTGCTGAGGGTGTGCTATGTATCATGCAGTCAAGATGTGAATATGCTCAATTGAGTTGTTTATTTTTGAGATCAGTATGCCCTCTGGTTTGTTTCTGGTTTGCTTTCACTTTTTTAAAAAAATTAAAGCAGCTAAATCTGCCGCTTTTGCCAATTCAAACATTTTTCATTCTTTCTCAAAGCAAGTCACTTGTTCCAGCTCAAAGTTACTTCTCTTAAGGCATATGTCTGAGTTACTTATTTTTCTCACTGCAGCCTGTCCCCACATCTATTCTTTCTGTATTTCATACAAACTAGTCTGCTTTGAACCTCCCCTTTTGTCAGGCACAACGCCGTGGAGGGCGGTGATTTGTAGGCTCGGAGCAGCGAAGACAATGTATGCCTGGGTCAGTAGTAATTAAGGAATGTCAGTGGTCGAGAGGGAGAAAATTCAACTCAAGCCAAACTGAAGCATTTAGATATTTTACTGCTGCATCCTTTTAGGCCTCTCTCAGCTTATAAATATTAATTTAAAGACTACCAACAAGGACAGTAAACGGATTTAGGCATAAAACTTCCTGTCAGCGGTGATTTGTGCCCAATAAAAGGAGAGCTGGATAGAGAAACCCTGCTTCAGTAAGTTTATGATAGACAGTGAAAGGCTGCCATCAAAATAAAAAGGTTTTCACTCTGTCTTGTGTTGTATTGGCATCTCCTACCCCGACGAGCATCGTACTGGGGCTGTGTTGCTCCCTTTCACATCCAGCTCACTGAGGGAAAGGTCTGGGGCAGGACCACCTCTGGCAGTGGGCTCTGCACAGTCAGCAGCATGGAAAGGCAACTTTTACAGCAGTGGTGCCTTGTAGTGAACACTGAGATGGAACAAGCTGACCAAAGGCCATTCCTTTCCTGCTAATGCCCAACCTGAAAGCAGGAAAGAAGTCAGCAGGCACTGTATACTGTGTGAGACTGTGCCTTTAAAATGTGACTATATTAATTATAATAATATATTAATTATCTTCTCCTGACCTCATTTCTGCACAGGAAACATTCACTCTAAACTCTGATCTGGTTTATTTTTTGATTGAAAACAGCATAAATTTTATCCCTTTTCTTTGTTTCTCTGAACAGCCTAGTTTCTTTTTCTTTGAGTGGTAAGCCATGCTGTTTCTGAGTAGCACGATCATGAGAAGCTGAATACCAGCTAAATATCAACTAAACATAACTCTTGAAGTAATCTTAGCACTTTATCCATACTTAGGTAATTGAGCCTGGATAGAGCAGTTCATGCTTTCCATACATTTAGGTCTCTGCAATGCCCCCTCTCTCTAGCTAGATCCACAAGCCAACATGCACCTTGTGCCTGACATCTACAGAATGTTTGGCCAATTTATTTACCCCACTCTCCATTTACTGCTTGGACTGCAGAGGACGTTGTTACATGGGTCTGCAATATTTCTAATTTGCCTTGCTCATCTGAGGCTTGCAACTTGACTATTTTAGGGAGGCAGATAAAAAGGTGCCAACTTTGTAATCTCTGTAAATACCTAGTGTTCTCAGTAGGTCATGGTGATTGCTTCCCTGCCTGGGGACTGTGGGCAGAAGTCATGCACAGGATGGCTGGCCCCGTTTTGGAGAATTGGTTTGTCTGTGTGGGACCTCCCTCCTGCAGAAGCTGCTCTCTGAGGCTCTTCAGCTCATTGTCAAGGCTTGGCCCATGGAGGATCACTGGGGGAAAAGGGCTGCTCGGAGGAACCTTCGGAGTGGAGGGCAGTGGGAGCAGGAAAAAGGAACGTGCATGTGGGGAAATACCCTTACGAAAAAGCTGAAAGACAGAGCTACGCTTTGTCGATGGAATTAGCATGAAGCAGAGGCCCTTAGAGAAGATCATTCTGAAAAGAAATGAAAAATACATAAAACTTTGTTTAATTTATGGAATTTATAGGCTGCTGACCAGTAAGTATAAAGTTCTGTTCCCATGGTCCTCACTATCACTCATGTATTACTTGTCAGTAAATGTGGTGCACTCAGAACATAACAGCTACCGCAATATTTCTGTTCCCACTGCAGCTTTACTACACCCATGAAACTCTGTAATCTTTAAATTCCCTCACTGTTAACATCTGCTGAAACATTATTGGTCCCAGCATAGCCAAGCTGCTCTGAAATTACATTTAGCAGAGTAGTTAATGCTATCACATTCTAGAAGCAACCATGTTTTAAAAAGGCTTTATAACTGGTGTGATGGCTCTGCTTCCCTTTGCTTTCACTCCTTCCCCACTTCCCTTTTTGCCATTATCTCATCTGCAGGCCAGAATTCATGTTTAAACAACATTTTCAGTTTTCATATGAATAACATTGTCATTTAGTTTCCCAGCTTTTGACTGCCAAGGCAAACTTCTGAAAACACCTTTGTCTCACCTAGTTGCAACATCAAGTTTTAAGAGTCCAAGGGGCTGATGGTGGAAATTTCTAAAGCTGTAATAAAAAGAATATCTTTTATCACCCGTGTAGGCTGTTTTTTGTTACTCAACATACAAGCAAAATAGACTGGTTGTCATTATTAATGATGACTCCTCAAAATATGAATTTGCAGCTCATAAAGAGCTCAAGAGTTCAGCTTTGCTTTTATAAGGAATGTCGGACAGAGGGCATTTAACTAAATTACACAATGTTGTAAACATTTAATTATTCTTAAAAAAATAAAGTTCAAACACTCTAGCATATTTGAAATTATGCTATGGATTTTTTTTTGGTGTTATGTAATGTATTTTTAAAACCTACATATGGCTATATATAAAGCTTTATTTACAGATACTTGCCAAATAACCACATTTCTTAGAAAAAAAGAATTTACATTAATTTTTCTAAAAAAATTAAGCCCAAAACTTTCATTTTTAATGCAGTGAATCAAAACCCCTGTCTATTCAGCAGTTCCCCCTTCAGCTAGAAATCCTGATAGGTCTTTCAAAAAGCAGCCTTGAAACATACACATTCTCGAGCTGAAGGATTACTGTTAAATGTTTATGTTGCTATTATATTTTGTATGTTGTGTATTTAGAATATTACTCTAAGAACTCTGTTAATTTAAAAAACACCTCCAGATTTTCCGTTCACAAAATAACGAACTGTATAATTTGCGATTTCAAAGAATAATTATTGTATTACCCAGCATTGCACAAGGATAGATGGACTGCTAAATCTGTTAAATTTAACTGGTTCCTGATTCATGAAGAGCAGTAAATGACATCTGTGCCAGATGGCAGTCAGCATTTGTGCATCGATACTCTGATTTTCCCTTCTCACGACCCATCCCGTCTCCGTTAGTATTTGCTGCTTACGTGGCAGTGTCCATCATGAGATCTTTTAATGCAGGTTAAAGCCATGCCAGTGAAGGAACTTCTCAGGAACACCTTGCAGGATTTTAATGCTACCGCAGCAACAGCAGTGCTACATTCAAGATAATTCATTAAATACTCTGCAGTCTAGTTTTATACTTCTGCCCCACATCTGTCCTCTAGTGATGGATTTTTTAAGAAGGATGATTTTTGCTACTGTCTTGTTTAAAATGTGATAACATGTTCTCAACAAATGACTAAATTATTGATTTTTAAGAAGTCATTGCTATGAAAGCATGTGTATCACGGTATGATAATATTTCAAGTAATGTGATATGATTTTCTTTTGAAACTTTGCATTCAGGGCAATCCTGTTTGAGGTGTGGATCCCTTCCTTTCACTCTGTCATGTCAATGTCTGAGGTAGCTGCTACTACTACTTGCCAGGAGGGACTCCAAACCGTATCAGTGACATTGTTCTCTCAGCAAGAGGCAATCACAGAGCCTTTGAGAGAAAAAGTTAGGAGCTGTTCTATGCATCATCACCATCATACATCAACCTCCGAGCACGTGATGGGGCATTATTTAAAAAAAAAATTTTAATGTGGTTTTTGTAATCAGAACTTGAATGCACCCCATCCCCCCTCCATCTTCTCCTATCATGACAGAAACTGACACAAAACTGGGTAGGAAAAACCATTTCAGTGCAACCATTTCTGCCCCCTCATCTGGAAATCTGAAAAACCTGTAGAATTTCTGAAAAGTACCTATGCTGGTTAATTAACTTCTAACATTTTTGTTTTGATTAAAACACACTTGGGACAAATGCTGGAAAGATGCTTTTGGAAAATTAAAATTCAATGCTAGCTCAGGGTAGGAATCTGAATACTTTTTCAGAACTGCCTTTATATTAAAAAATACATTATTTTGAACAATGCAATATTTTAGATATTACTGCTTTTGTAAGAAAAGACATTATTTGACTATTAGTCTCAATTCTGTGGTGCAACAAGTGTGGGACCATTTTGGAGGAAGCCTTGTGGCTCGTGGGTGAAATGCCAGCTGAACTGGTGGCACAGTATCTAAAGGGCTGTGGTATCTTCTCTTTCCTGACATGCCTAGAAAATCCCACAAAAGTTACTCCCTAACAACTCTGAAGATAATTGGCCCTTGCTGAGGGGTGTCATTCCTGCATCATTTATCATAATAGTAAACCCAGTACTTAGCTGTACCGAGCACTCTCATGTGTCTTGATTTTTTTCAAACTGCTGAACAAATATTTATTCCATTACTTACTGATCATAATAATTATGACCTGACTTTATGATGACCAATAAATGCACGATATTCTCCTCATTTATTTCATGTGTAACTCCAAATATCTTGAAAGCTGACACTGGCACGAGCTCCCTTTCAGGAAGCGAACAGCAGTCTCCATAAAGTCGTATATTGGAAGCAGCATTACTGTGCTAGTTATGGTAAAACCACATTGTACATACTTTTCAGGCTGTAAGGAGCAAATTAAGGTTGTATAAGCTATAAATCACAGATGGATCCTGGAGTCCTGACTATAAATAGTAATGGTCCTCTTTTAAGTAATGCATGAGATTAAAATAATAATAGAATATAAAATCATACAATAAATATACAATCCAATATATGACTATATAAGACATAAAACACATAAAAATATAAAATAAAAGGTAAAAATCGAGGCCCTTGTGGGCAGAGGAGGAAAGCAGGCAGTAATAGATCCATGCTTCTGCATGTGTGCCCCAAGTTTGACAGTCTCAGCCTGTTCCCCTACAGACTCTCCTTTTCCCCATCCTGCTCTTCTCTGTTTAGATTCCTTTTCTCAGTCCCATTCTCCTCACATATTCAGGTTCAGTATTACATCCTAGTTCTTCTTTCACACCCATGAAGACTCCTAAAGCCAATGTGTCATAAATTTAGAGACAGCTCTTTGCTTGCCGATTAAATCTACTGGATTTCTCACCCTAGGCTCTCTCTAACTTTTTGGATAACCATTTGGGAGCATATGACCTAAACTATCGAGGAAGATGAGGTGTTTAACTGCTGAATTAGATTAAATTCTGGCAGCCACAGGCTTCAACGTTAAAAACTGCAGTGCCTAACTAGGACTGTCTCTAGTTCCTCGTCCAAACCATACCTCTTGCTCTACTTGGATGAAATAATTTAGAGGCTTTTGGAGATGATATGTGTATATGATTTCAACCTCAAAGAAAATATGCAATATGGTTCATTTCAGCACTTGTGTAGTTTTGAGGGATTCCTTTACAACTGGAAAAGTCTAATTATAAGGAAGGCTACAAGCTCCTCTTGGAAAGCAACAAGTCAACAACAACACTGCCATGTCTATTGAGCACCACAAGAAGACCCTGACCCTATCAGTCCTGGTAAGACCTAAATCATCACCACTGCAGTATGAATATACAGGGTATGTTTGTGGGCAGGGGTACCAACAACAGCTTCCTTTCTTTGTATTTGCAGACACATGAACTCAGCTGTGCATCCAGTCAGATCCCCCCAGCTCCCAAAACCCAAACACAAGTGTCCTCTCATCCCTTCTTCCTCCTTTCCAAAGAACTTAAAAAAGCTTTTCCCTCCCCACAGCTGAAATCAGTGTAGTGGATGAGATCAGCAAGAACAGAGAAAAAGCTCTCAAATCTGTTTTTTATAGTGCTGTAAATTATCAAGCTAGTCACACTGAGCAGATCCTCCTACTCTGAGGCTGACAGGGACCACAGCTCTCTTAGAAAAACAGCAGGAAAAGAAGAGTCCCAGATGAACCCACTGTCCTGTGAGCCATGCATCCTCCCAGGCCTTCTACCTGCGTGTGGATGAGCAGCCAGGACTTAGGGCTGAGCACCTGATGCTTGCAGGTGATGCTGCTGCACCTAAACCTGGCATTATTCTGGTGCTCCTCCTGCAGCACTGCAAATGAGAAATGCAGCTGAAGCAGCGCTGGTATTTACAAATTACAGCTCACTGTACCTTCTACACTTCAGAGGAGGAGTAATATGTAATAACAGTGTAACGCTGTTATTATGATAATGATGATTAATACACAGCCCTGAGCGATGCTAGTCTAAATGCTGAGCTCCACTGCCGTGTTTTCCAGCAGAAAACTAGTTCAGAGAGAGGCAAAGAATTTCCTTAAATAGTTTTCAGGAAGAAACAGAGAAAAATAAGGCTTTGATACCTATTTACAATCTCTTTTGAACAATGTGAGGCGATGTTCCATTTCAAAATGACTGCTGCCTTCAGCATCATGTAATGGCACAGAGTAATCAATAGATAAATAAATAAAGGCAAAAATTTGCAATGTTTTAATTAACCTGAGACAGCATTTTATTTTGGGGCAGACAGAAAAATTTTTCAAGTGTGGTCTGTGGCCTTCTTTCAAAGCACTCTTATTAAAGACATTGTCTCTATCCAGGCTCAAGTGCTTCCAAGCTCTTTATGCTGCTCCTGACTTTTAAATGAGAGGATGACATAGAAGGCTAAGTTTTCTTTCACAGCTTGGAGTACATGCTCACACAAGGTTTAGTATGAAATCATGGATGAATGTTTGCTGTACTAGCATGACAAAATCTTCTGTATTATTGGTATACAACTGCACTAAAATTACAGTACTGAACAATAACATTATATGACAGAGTTAATTAAATTGAGAGTTAGCTGTGACACTGATGTAGTCTGTTACAAAGTTTTACTGAGGGTATAAAGAGCAGGACCACCTGTGACAGACCCAGCTTTTCCTCCCCTAATTCTAGCCTTCTAGCACAGAACTTACTTGGCAAACTGCTTGGATTTCTAGTTTTGCTTCTTCAACAGAAATCCAAAGCTGTTTAAATGTCTTACTCACCTAGAAACCTAGAAATGTCTATTGAAATTAGCAACCAAGCTAAGTAGTCTGGGGGTGTGATTTACATTTATGGCACTTTAAGACTCCTTTACCCTTCCTGAGCAGTGGAAAGGTAGGTCAGCGAAAAAAAAAGAGAATCAGGCTGTAGGACTATGCTATTTATAAAACAAAATAAAATCAAAAGAGAATGTATTAAAATGGTAGCAAAAAAGGAATTTCAATCCATGTCCTCTTATATTACTATGTGACAAAATATTTTTTTTTCTGAGTAGATTTCACAGTATAGTAAAAAAGGTATTTTTCAAAAGAATAGTTTTACATAGAAGTTGAGTTAAAATTTGTAGAGCCATACTGTAATAGCATTAAGACACTCCTGGGCATGTTTTAATGGTCCATTAATACTCCCCTCTGGTGAGTGAATGCATGAGGCTGCACATCCACAGTATGTATTAGTGGACCTCTGAAACATGTCATGTCACCTGTTAATACCATATTACAATGGTGCACTACCTGGGAAGCCTCAGAAACAACTTCCAAAAACCAAGGAGAATGTTTCTGAGCTTTATAAAATATTATGATTAATTGCCTGTCTGTGCTTATTGTACTGTTCAAATGTTCAATAAATAACACAATGGTATTAGAGCAAATAAACTCTCTAAAACCCGTAGAAAATCATCCAGTTTTAAATATTAAATTGTACCCTGAACGACGTGAACAACCTCTCGTGTGCCTGCAGAATGAGGAGTCCTTGCCTTAAAGAGATAATTGGTAAATAGAGTGTAGCTTAAGAAAGGTTATGAAGGAAGAAGTTCAGTAAGATATGCCTACACATTCTGCTCTACTATCTCCTTCCTCCATTTTTATCTTTCACTCTAACCTGTGCTTATTTTATCTACTGCAACCCTTTTTTATTCTTTCATAATAAGGACTCTGAAAGACAAGATGTTGTGAGCCTTGATTACCTGGAGCAGAATGCTATAGATCCCCATTAGAAAGAACTTCAGGTATTTTTAACTCAGAAGGGCCTTTCAAGAAGTCTTACGCATAGATAAGCCTCTTGAGAAAAATACTTGAGCATAAACTGAAATGCACTCCCACTCAGCAAAGCATTACACTTTCTCCATGTGCTTAAATTCCACTGAGCTCCAGCAGAAGTTACACGTTCCTAAAGATAAGCACATGTGTGAGCTTCTTGCTGGAAGGAAATGCACTGATGCTGTAGAGCCAGTTGTCTGTAAAGCTGCCTTTTACATGATGCCAAGGAATGCTACACATTAAAGAGCTGGGAAAAACAAGCTGGTGACAAGTAAGAAAGGGAGATGTTTCTAAAATACAGTTTGCTTACCTTAATAGAAGCAAAAAGAGGAATATTTCGTATGCTGTAGGTTGTTTCTTCACTTGGCATCTCATCTAAAAATATAATGGAGAAGAAAATGAACACTTACTGCACAGATTACGTTCTTCCTCTCCTGCCTTTTGTGACTACGCTATTTTATGTCCCTGAGAGGCCTCTTAGACAACTGTACCAAACAAATTGCTTATTAAAAATAAGTAAAATGCGTCTTGTAAGAGGTAGAAGTAAGTACTTACTAGGAAGATTTCTTTCTTAGTCCTTTAATGGCTGATCCTACAATTGCAGCATCACAGTCATCTGAAGGTGTCTGGGCCCTGAAACATTTTGTGTCCAAACTATAGAGTAAAAAAGTCTCTTCCCAGTGCTACCTGTAATATAACTATGCCTGTTGGGGTTTTGGATGCTCTGGGACAGATGATTTTCCAAACACATTTGCCTGCAAAATAGGCCTTTCATGTGGACACCAAATGTTAACAAAAAATGGATAGACAAAATTTTCAGGATCCATATTCTAGCATTTATCACACAGTTAATTAGACATATGGAAATCCAGACAGAGTTTTAATTTTTCAAGCACTCTGATATGTCACAATCTGGACTGCATTTCCCCTCTTGCCATACCTGGAAGATGCAGGTCTATATTCACAAGGACCATGGCAAAAAGCCTCTACCTTTCCTGCCAGTGGTTTAATGGAAAGGCTCCAACTCTTGAGCAAATTCCTCAGAATTCCCACAGAACGGCCCCCAGGTGCTTGTTGTGATCCCAGTTTGTAAGAGGGTGAACACCTGAACATCCACTGGTCGAAGCACAGGAGTGCTGGTAGCCCCTCTGATCTCCTCGATGGATGGATGCACACAGGATGTGATGGAACCCTTTTAGAATGGATCCAGGAAAACTTCTGTTTCTCCTTGACTACGAAATCTTCACAATCCCCAGGAAGATCACTAATTTCTGTACCAGAGGCTGTCACTCACCTGCTTTCTTCTGAAAAACCTCATCCTTTCATCTTTGACCTATATATATATTTTTTTTTTAATAGTTGTTTTTAACTTTTTTTACTTTTACAGTTTTGCTCTCCATTATTTGTTTCTCTGTCTACTTGTAATTTTTCTCTTTGGAGGCCCTTTCCTGATTCCAAAACTAGTGCTGGCCCCTTACCAAAAATAGCAGATGTCAGGGTCTTGTGATTTGGTTACCCATTAACATAAAAGAACAGTGATAGTGAGCCTGGTGATATGATAAACTCTCTTACTGTAAATGCCATGCAGACATTAAGGAAACTTTACTGATTCATTAAACTCCAAGCCAAGAATGAAAAATAAATGTGGAACTGGAATATTTGTTGCAGGGTAATGAAATGGTGATACAGAAAAGTCCAAACCAGCACCAACCAGAAAATTCAAAGGAATATATGTAATTATAGGGATATCCTAAGACCAACAGGAAGAAATACAGATGGAGAAAATTAAAGTTGCCAAGAAAAACTTCCTGACATTGAAATGAACTGAGCTTTCAGCTCATCTCACAGGGGAACAGGGAGGCCCATCACTTGAAATGTTTAACACTTGACTGGAGGAATCACTAGAAAAATATACTACAGGGAACAACTTGTTATTGGCAGAAAGATGGACTGAATGCTGTAAAAGGGATTTTCTATCTCTAATGTTTACTTTTTATGATAGTCATTTATGTTTTTCCTTCATTACAGGTAGAGAAAAATCTATACAAGTTATTGGCTCTGGCACAGCATACTTAATTTCTGTAGAGCCGTGTATCTGGGGCACTCAAGCAAGCTTAACACTACTTCTTGCTTTTCCTTGTGTGCTTTTCCACAAGCACTGTGAGGTTCTTTTTAGGAAAAAAGGTAAAATCTTCACAGCATATTCCCAACACCAATGAAAAACCCATCTAAGCACCCTAGGTCTGGATTTTTGTTCAAACTAAAGGTGGACTAAAGTGAGGGAGAAAATCAAGTTTAAAGGGAGAAGTGAACCAGTAGAAGCATAAATGAAACATTCATAACCTCAGAAAGAGAAGGAGGAAGACAGGATAGGGGAAAGATTTGGAAAAGTGGGAACTGCTCATATCCACGACAGAAGATGGCTTGCAGGTCTTTGGAAATCACCTAGAGCCATGAGGGCTGGGAGAAGTTGCTGGGTAATGTTGGGTAAGGTGATTCTCCAGCAATGCCAGCTCTTAAAGGACATAATTTCCCACATCCCTAGGTGATGAGTTCTAGGTGCAAACATCATTATTATTAGTACAGAAGAAATCAAAGAGGGGAAAAAGTAAGAGTAAAACTACATCTGGTGATGGCTTCTTTTCGCCCAAGCACAGCGTAGCTGGTCAGGGTTAAAATTATGGGTGTTAATCAAACGAAAGCAAACAAATAAAAATCCTTCTATTTTTGTATGCAAACCCCAGTTCTGTAATTAAATCCAAATCCTTTCCCTCAGAGCAGCAAATTCAAAATACCAACCTCAAACTTTAAACAGCAGAGGAACATGGAGTATGCTAAAGGATATTTCTCCCCACCCCTCCCTGTGCTCTCCCAATGCTCACTGAGGAGCACCAGGGCTGGCTTTGGTGCAGCAGAGCTACCTGAGGGATGCCAGGAGGACAGGGGTGGTTCTGTGTTACCCCTCTGGGGACACGGCGACAGCCTGGCCAAAGGCATCTGTTTTCCTCCGGAGAGAAGTGGGACAAGGGACGGTTTCCAAAGACACAGGCCTCCTGTTTTGCCAAGCAGCTGAATGTCCCTGCCTGGCTGCTGAGCCAAGGGTATGATTAATGAAAAGATGTCAGAATGATAGTCCTTACTATCAGGAACTAGTGGACAGGATTTTGTTTTCCTTGGCAAATTAGGGGGTGGTGGGAAGAGTGAGAACAAAATAAGAAAGCAAAGAGGGAAACAAAGATAAGGGAGGGGTTTTGAACAGAGAAAACAGTAATATTATATACACACATATATATAAAATACAACCTCCCCTCTGCCCACCTCTTTTAACGTTTCTCTGGTGGAGTAATAAGATACCTTCGGCGTTATAAATAGCAGCACAGATGTTGACAGAAAAATGCTCCCTTAATTACCATACAAACTGCTTTACTTGAGTGAACCGTTTAAAGCGGCCTCCAAAGGAAGTTCACTCAAGCAATTCCACAGATTACAGCTAATGAACAATATTTCCTCGCTCCTATTTAGTGCTCATTAAAATGTAAAAGCCTTTCATTTTCAACAGGCACACAATAAATAATTCCTCTCTCCCTCTGCCTGGGAGCAGCCACGAGGGGAGCAGGGAGGGAGGAGACCTGCAGAGGGAGGCGGGGGGGCTGCAGGAGGCAAATAAGTGGATTGGAGCAAAGTGGGCAATTCATTAAAAGCCCTGGAAGCAGCGGTGACTGCTGCTTGTTGGGAAAGGCCATGAGTGTGTTTGGAGCTCAGCAGGCAGCTTGGGAGCTGGGCAGGCACTTCCCACCCATCCTGGATGAGCAACACAGCACCCGGTTCCTGGGAGGCAGCCACGGGCACAAGTGGGGGCAGAAATGGCCTCTGTATTCCCATAAAAACAACGTGGACAAATGGGAGAGGACAAAAGATGAAAATGCCATCAGGAGAACTGACAGTCCAGCTCTGGTTGATGCTTGTTTGGACCCAGTTTGAAATTTCTCCCTGGCTTCAACCTTGCAACCCATTGCACACCATTCCTTTTGTGCTGGTTTGAAGCCTACCAAAGCCGAATTGGATATTTGCAGCATTGGAAATTGGCTTCTTTCTTTAGCTCCTGAGATGGAGCAGGTACAGGGCTGAACTTCAGGGTAGTGGGAGGTTGGATACCAGAGGGGTCTGTATGCACTAGGGCACCCTGAGATGAAGGAGCCCATGGGAGACTTTTACAGCACCTTCCAGTACCTAAAGAGGGCTACAAGAAAAGTGGAGGGGACTTTCTGCAAAGCCATGTAGGGATAGGACAAGGGAGGATGGCTTTAAAGTGAAGAATGGTAGGTTTAGATGAGATATTAGGAAGAAATTCTTTACTGTGGAGGTGGCGAGGCCCTGGAACAGATTGCCCAAAGAAACTGTAGGTGTCCCAACCCATAGCAGGGGGGTTGGAACTGGATGGTCTTTAAGATCCCCTCCAATTCAAACCATTCTATGACCCTATGTTTCTATGATTATCTATTCCCTTACCATCAACCTGCTTAGGATTTTAGCTTAACTTACTAAATAAAAGATTTTACAAGCCAGTTAAACCATGAACCAAAGCCTTAGCAAGAAAAACCCCCCAAAAGCCAAGTCGACCTACCTGAAATTATTACTTTAAGTAGAATTCCAGTTAAGTGGACGAATGGGAAATGCAGAGGTACCAGCTGGATTGAAGTTAGTCACTGCACTGGTGTGCTCACAGATAGATGGCACACAGAGACATTCTCCATTAATTTACATAAAAACTGCTAAGGAAGCAGAAGATAAGAACCAAGAAGTTAGCAAGCCACTGAGCTGCTATGCAGATAGTGGTTGGAAAACTGCAGGAAAGAAAGCCTATCTCACCCTTTAAGATGAATGTGTAAGCCAGCACCCCAATGCAATACAACACCGATGTTAAGCTGGGATATGCAGCAGAACTCAGCTGAAAGGATACAGAAACAGAGGTTAACAGGCTGCAATTATAGGTGAAAACATGACAGAAACATGACTCCTGCTTCCCTCATCTGCCAAAAACCCCACGGCATCCATCCCACTTTTTGGTTTTCTTACTTTTATTTATTTATTTATTTATTGTTCCTTCACACTTCTAAGTGTCTGAGGAGCTTCACAATCCCTTCCTGCAGCCCAACTTCTTTCTACCCCTATTGGGCGGTGCTGGAGTCCCCTCTGCCCCCACGAGCCAAGCCACCCCTCGACAGGGAAGTGAATTAGCAGCAGATGTAGCTGTTCTATCAAAGGCAATGAATTCCTGGGGGGGTTGTGTATCTCAACCTTGGCAGGCACTGCCAGAACAAAATCCCTGATATTAGCCTCTCTGAATGGAGGGAACAATCTGAGCAGGATAAAAACCATCAGAGCTTTCTCCTGTCTTTAATTTCAAGGCTTAAAAAATTGACAACTGTATTTCCTGTGGTGATGCTAGTACACCCTAAACCTGAGCCACAAATAAGACTGCGGTGGTGTTCAATCATCAGGAAAGAAAAAAGAAAGGAGAGACCAAGATCTTATATTGACCTAAGCCTGAGACTTAGATAAACTTGTCAGCAATATCACTTTGTGGTGACTTTATCTTTGTTAAACTTGTGCATGGGGAGGATGCATTCTCACAGCTTGCAGGAGCCACTGTGGCCAGAGGAACCCCACGTGCTGCACTGCCCATGTGCCACCCTCGTGTAGTAGAATTAAACCTTGGCTCAAGGCTGCAGTGACATTTCTACATCACGATAACTGCTTCAATAATATATTGTCTTTGAGAAAAATTGCAAATAATAATTGCGCGTGGAGCGCAGAAGAGCTGGAAACCAGATCCCCATCCTACCCACGTCCTTTCAGCAGAGGTGACACCCATTCTTACTGAGGTCCCAATAACCAAAATGTGTTTGGGTTTGTGTACTCATGAATGGTGCAGCTTAATATCTCACCCTGACACGCCTCCTGTAAGCAGGCAGCTCTGGTAAAGAGAGAAGTTTACCAGCAGTGCAGTATTATTGATGCTTTCAATACTCTGTACTTGATTTTTAACTAAGGTCATTTGAAATCGGTCTTTAACACCCATCTCATTTGCTTTTTTATACTTGCCAATTTAGTGTTGTATTCACAGTGATTAATTAGTTTGTCGTGAAGGTTTATTAGGTAATCTTTCTGTCAGTCAAAAATCGCAGAGGTTTCTGAGCAAAGAACATCCAGAGATTTTACAAACATAAGGATATTGTTACCTTTGTGTATGGAAAGTAAGAGCTTTGTCTTGACATGTGGCCATGTACAAAAGACTTTAAAGAGTGCTTTTTATTCATCTTCCACCACAAAAGCAGCTTGATTCCCTCAGATTTTAATTTTTTAACAAGAACCTAGAAATACTTTTGCTTTCTCTGCCTGTTTACTGGCTGATGAACTTGTAGGGCTGTTTTAGAAAACCAAGCAGTAGACTTCAACAAATTAAAAAATGCTGTAGCTTACCATTTGGGAAATTTGCTATGTAGTTCATTCATCTCAATATGACTGAAAGCAAGACCAAATGTAATGAATTTAAAAGCATCTTCACCTGGAAACTCTTTCCAATGTTCATATTTGGGAACACAACTTGCATATATATATATAAAGAAAAATTTAAAGAGATTTCAGATTTTACACCTTTATGTGTGGAGTAATAACTGAGATTCTTTTTAGGGAGGGAAGAAAGATTACATAAAATTAACTAATTCTAAAAATGAAGAACCAACAGTGTACCATATAAGAAATAGAGATTATTGTCCACCTGCCTTCTTTATGTGTCTTTTTAATGATTTTTTATATTGTTCTGAACACTGTGTGAAAATTTACCGCAATCTACTACACGAAATTCCACATACAAGTTTTGTTGTTGACAGCCATACTTAAAAAAGAAAACCAAACTGGCAAAAAAATTGCAAGATTCTTTCCTTTTTAGACAGGTCACTTTACTAATCTTCACAAACTTGGTGTTTTCCAGAAGATCTTGAACCTTACTGTGAAAAATACAGTGAAGGTAAATGCCTTTCTTGACCAGAAAAGGCAAACATAAGAAGAGGTTGGGAAGAGCCCTTGGAAATCTGAGCTGATCAAATTACACACCAGGTAAATGGATGTCACATTCTGGTTTTTACAGCACTGAGATAACATGTAAAGAGACACAGATTAATACTAAGAATTCAACTAACTTACCACTTTTCTGAGCCATTACTGTTGTTAATTACACCAGTGCTGGTGTAAAAATGTAAAATGGTCTATACCACTGTGAGAATAAGTAGCAAGTTAACTGCAGTCCTTCCTCTGTCACCTCCTCGAGAAAGCTCTGGGTTATTTCTATCACTCAGAGGTGATGAACAGGCAGCAGCAAAATCAGATGACAAATTCAGATGAAACTATACAGATGCAGCAGTTTTTCCCCCCTAGCTAAATTCAGGAGTTCATTTTGTGGGCTCTGGGATTACAGATGTGGAGCTGGACCAGGAGAAGGGCACACAGGGCCACAAATTGGGTAACTCTGACATAAGGACAGATAATATAAAAATATAATCTGTTGAATATATAATCAGCATATTTAAAAGCAGCTTTTCCAAATTAAAAAAGAAGAAGGCAAGTATAGGTCTGTGATAAAATTATTACAGCACGTGTTCTACAGCTTTGATAAACACCCCCTCCCCACACCCACTCTTACACACAAAGCCAATAGAGATTAACTTCAACTGATTAACGTGAATTTAGAGACACAAAACAGACAGGTTTTAGCCCAGAGTTCATCCACAAACTAAACCTGACTGTGGGAATGAAACAGTTCTGGAGTTTGTATTATTTTAGCGTTACAAATCTAGCAGCTGTATGAAAATATGTTAAATATTAGTCTGGAAGCCAGAACAATGTAATTTCAGTGTATCTTTACTAATCACCATTTTTGGTTTTATTATTTCTGCTTTAGTTAGACTGCATTTTATTGAATTGGCTTTTGAAAAAGCTTTCGTGGCTTTATCAAAAGTGGGAAGGCTCCATTCAGAGCTTTCCTTTCATGCCTGAGACATGAAATTGGAGCAACAATTTGCACACATAATTCCAGCATATCAAATGAGGGAACAAAGAGAGACAAAAATTGAATCTTGCTGCCTTCCTGGTCTTATTGCAGGAGACCACTGGAAGGGGAAAAAAAAAAAGAAAAAAAGGAAAGAAAAAAGGGGTAATTAGCTGTTTTGTTGGTTCCCCCAGAAAGCTGAATGACCAGCACTTGGTCTGTGGGTATGCAGCAGACGCCGGTGCGCCTCGCACGCCTGTGCTGGATGGATGATACTGATGGCAATCTAACTGGAACATCCTGCCTGAATATGAACAACAGATTTGTCAGTGTGTGACAGGCTGACAGCCCAGCTCCCAGCTGCTTGTCCACTGTTGTTAAATCAGTACCTTGTCTAAGTGTTCAGCAAAGAGGCAATCTGCTTCCTCCATTCGTACAGGCAGGTTGCCAGTTAAAAAACAAGCATTGGCTTTAGGCTGCAGTGCCATAATGCATTGAAAAGATGCAATCTAAACCTTTGTATACTCCTAAGGCAACAGAGAGCAGGACTTGGAACTACAGGCTCAGACTTGAGACTATCCTTTTCAAAACCACAAGGATAACTCCACAGGGGAATCATGAAAGAAATGAGTGAGGATTTGAAAACTGTAGATGACTTAACAGAATTTAAATTTAAGAAGGAAAATATGGCTTATTTTGGTACCAGGGAAGCAAGATCATGCTACTGTACTCAAGAATGTGCCAGAATTTCTTTATAATCTATTTTAAAGCAGTTTATAATTCATCAACAGTAACAATTAGCTCTAGGCTGAAATTTCATATGCAAAGATGTGATCCAGAAGCACTACAGGGGGAAAAACAGACATTAAAAAAAAAAAAAGAAAAAAAAGAGAGAAAAACAAAAAAGAAAAAAGCAACTTGTGTACACAGCAACTCTAAATTACAGAACAGAAGTAAAGGGCTTATGGGTTTCTGAAGCTTTTCTTTTTCCTGTGACAAAAAGTCTCCAGCTGGTTTCAGTTCTTTAATTTAGTAGCTGTTGGTTGACCATACAAAAAAGAAGTTTAAAAAGTGCGATGGTAGTGCCATGGACTAAGGAAATCACAAATCCTAGTGCTAACACTAATGTTTTCAGCTCTTGGATGTGGTGTGCAAGGCAGTCTCTGAGGTGATGCTCAGCTATTTGAGAACTATGAATTTACCCCACCAACTGCAGCATCACTTTGGAAGCAGTTTTAGTCTGTCAGGTGATTCACAGAGTTTATTTAAGGGTCTCCAATCCCAGATCTATACATCAGATGTCTGCTGGCTCAGAAAGAGCCAACTTAGCCCATTGGATCAATAATCATTGTAGTCTTGTTCATGTCCCCCATGCGAGAGAGGGTCCCCAGCAGTGTCACTGTGCACCCTTGTCCCAGGTCAGCATCCAGGAGCTGTTACCAAGCCTCATGTTTTGCTCCCATTCCAGGCTGGCAGCCTTGCCCAGCCCCTGCCAGCCCTGCCCTGCCTTGGGCAGGAATTGCATTGGTGGTTTCCTGGGCAGCCAGCTGCTCCTTCCCCCCGCGGCGTGTTCCGATGCCTTACCTTGGGCCAAGGTTCATATCCGAGTCCCAAGAATGCAGGTGCATTAACATGTCAGGTGATGTGCCTTCATCTTCTAAAGCATCCTTTCCACACAGTCCTAGGTCAGATAAGTATTCCTGCTCAGAACAATGCTAATGGGCACATATTTTAGCTGAAGTCACTGAGATTTAAACAGAGGCTTGTTACCGTCTGTCCCAATGACAGCCCATCACCGTTTCAAAATTTCTCTAGAAATCACGATAAGAAGAATTACATTCACATACACATTTACATATAGTCTTGAAAATTACCCATTCCAAAGTAATCACAGAGACTTCTGAAATACATTAGTTATCAATTTATCTTCCTCAAAACCCATAATATGGTCTTTAGAAAATAAGGCAAAGTGGAGTATGAAGAGTAAAAAAAAAAAGCCAGTGCAACAGAATAATTTGTTTGCAGAATAATATTTTGCAACCTGTGTGGAATACATAATAGTTCAGAAAAAAAAGACATAGGTGGCAGGTTAAAGTCTGAATTCTCCTCTTGGTAAGAAAACCATGTCTAATGAATGCTGAAAGAAACTTAAGGTCACATCCCACTATCAAGCATGCTGTTACTTAATAAAACAACTACATCTTATGAATAAGATGAGAAAAAATTAAGCTAATATTATCTTATTGTACCCTTCTTGATTCCTTTATAATTACCAAGTATCAGATCCATTTGTATGATGTTTCTCCCTTCTCTAGCAGATGTGTAAGATTTAGCAGAAGGGCAAGGTACTCAAACTACAAGGTTTAAAGTGAGAACACAATCTGTTTGTGGCTTCCAAGTGTGCTGTAGCTGGAGTTATTTTTACTGTTTGTCACAGTCTGAAGGGAAAGGCAAAATATTTCTGTAAGAAATGCCTGCTCTGCATCTCATGTCACTGTTGTTAGGATATGTCATAAAATTCAAACATAATTCTGTGACAATTAGCTTCATAATAATATATTCAGAAATACAGTCCTGTGTCCTATGCCAGAAACTATTTTCTGCTTCAGTGTTTTATTGTGGCTGTATGTTTTAAAGGAACCAACTATTTTCAACCAAAGCTGTTTTTTAAATTTTCCCCTATGGAAAAGTACAACATCAATGTACCCAGTTGTTGTCCACCAGTATTTTCCCATTTGTGGAGAAATAGTTTTATTAAAAAAAAAAAAAAAAAAAAAAAACCCAAAAGCATTGCTAAAATGTTCAGTCTCTTCATACATTTCATGTTGGGTCATTTATAAAATACTTGTTTGTTTTATCAGCCTCCTTGATGGTAATCTTTAATTAAATCTGTAAGTTAATTATCTTTTTTCTCATTTCGTCCAGCTTTGTAACCTGGCTAGTAGCTGTGAACATCTAAACTGCACCTTTATTTACAGCTACTTTCATGTTTGTTTCTCAAGGATAATGAAATTAAGTGCCTTCAGCAGCTCAGCTTGCACAGGAATTTTTAAAGAAGCTTTGTAAAAATGATAATGAATATGATAATTAATATGGAGGCATTATCTTACTTCTTTACCATGATGCTGGTGCTAATGAAAAAGTTCCTGAGAAGTTACTCTCTGGGCCAAAAAATCATAATGACAAAAAATTTTTGACTGAATATTAACCTGACACAACATTTACACAAAACAGTGGAAAATGTTTCCTGAATTCACTGGGCTTTAGCTGTATTTTTAGGTAGCCTGTAAGTTAAGAGGATAACAAATACTTGCATTATTTCACGGATAGTCTTCCCAATTGCTCATCACACACTAAAGCATTAGATACAACAGCCTGAGCCCTGGGGAAAGGAACGGGATGCCAGTGGTTGTGATCTGCATCTCCATGGCTTTGACCCTGGAGTTTCCTGTCTCTTCACTACATCCATTACCAGGAACAGCAATGTACAACCAGAGCAAACACTCTGCCCTTACCTCTCATTTTAAAATTCAGAGAGAAGAGGACTTTATATGCGGATAACTTTTTGCCTTCACAGTTCCCACTTCAAGATGATTTTCAGTCAGCATGATGTTATGAATCCTATTTAACTATGCTTAAGATCTCTCATTTAGAGTTAAGTGGAAGAAGAAAAGACAAAATTGTCTTTGCAGATGTTAAGAAGAAATTCATTGCAAGCAATCATCATTTAATATCCAGTGCTGACTTTTTGAACAAATGCTTGCTCTAAATAATAAATCAAGTGAGTTGGCACTAACAATAATACTTTCGAATATGAATGAGGAAAACAAGAATATTAAAACAATAGAAACATTAACATACAAGGCCCTGCTATTTACAGGAGGGAATGGCAGAGGACACTATGAAAAATAGCTATTGCTTATACTCAGTTTTGTGATCTGTCACCAGCAGTGATGACTGCTGTTATGGAAAGAGAACTGGGTTCTTCCACCCACCAGGTCCCTTAAATCCGAGCCTGCAGCATTTTTTCTTTAAATAGTACGTGATGCTGCCGAGCTGTCTCCACCCTGTCTCCATCAGTGAGTGCTCACCCACGTGGCAGGTAGGCTGACAGGAGCCCCTCACTACCAGCACCCTCTTTCCCTCTGCCACAGGAGTGTCACTGGGCTCTTCCCATGAGGACATCCCCCACAGCTGCACAGCACTGGAGATAAAAATCTGCAACTGCAGCAGCTCCATGAGTGCACACAGACCCCAGGAGTGCTGCTTGTTATTTTGTCTCTAAGGCACGCCAGTGAGATCACCTGGCAAGTTCTGGGACCTCTGAAGGTTTCTTTTATCTTTCCTTCTGTGGCTGAAGGGTATTAGGTTCCATACTCAATAGCAGGTCACACTATGAACCAAAACATTTCACAGAAGGAACTAGAGTAGCATGCAGGGTAACCAAACTAATCCTGGCTATGGATGTGAAGTCCATGCCTTGGGAGAAAACAGCTGTCCTTGTTCAAAGCTGATGACAGTACTTTTCAAGGGTCTGGGTGTTGATACAAGGCACGTAGGACTTGGGAACCAGGCAGCACAGTGATCTACTCTATTTTAACAGCACCTCTATTTCTTTGGTCTGTTTTGTATTTTGCATGTATGTTTTTATATATTACACTGGATTAACCACAATTTATGAAAATGGCTTTGCCTTAAAAATGGCCCCACTGACTGTGTAAATAAAATATCAGAGGAAATGAAGAGTAATTGGCAAGTTGAAGACATGAGTTCTAAACAAAAGAAGCTGCGACTTCAGGACTAGCCATTAATCCCTTATGTGGCTGAAGCATCTGTTTTAAACTGTGTAGCAAGTTCCTTTAGACCACCATGCTCTTGGATGCCTTGACTTTTACAAAGATACATCTTCTCCTAAGTATCTCCATGTTGACAGATATAAAGGAAAATATTAAGGGGAGAATGGAAATTAGGATTGACCTAAACCCAAGGACTGCTCTTGTATTTGGGCTGGATTAAGATTAGACCTTGAAGCTGTCACAGAAAATGAGACACAAATGGATATACAGACAAATAACACAGAGGAATAATCTGAGACAAATGACTTTGCTATGGTACCAGGGGAAGCCTGGTATCATCTCTAAATAAATCTCAAGATCAGTCCCTTAAACACAATGATACCCTTGCAAAAATGTGGTGGCTTTGAGAACAGGAATGCAAATCCTTATATGCTGTGAGCTTGGCTACTCCTTGGGCATTATAAAGAGAGAAACTATTCTGTAGACAAGTGCCTTTTACCTGCACATACGGATGTCTTCCCAACCTGCTCCAAGCATGCTGCTGCAGGAGAAGGGCTGGAGGGCACAGCAGCATCCTTCTCCTGCTGCAGAGGTTGAGAAGCAGCAGCAGAATCAATGTTTCCCAGCTTTGGAGACTGTGCCAACCTTGTACTTCCTTCTGCCTGCTCCAGACCTCTCTCTGCAGGACCTGGCAGAGGTTGGAAAGATGACTTCTGCCTATTCTATTACTAACATGAAGATGGTATAGTTTTAACTCCTGCTGCTGAACCTCATTTTAGTGACCTTACTCTAGTTCTCAGTAAAAGAGCTTTTTTCTTAATCAACAAGTGGTTTGAAGTACCCTTGAGATAACTGCACTTCATCTTAATTATATATGAAATACATCCACATCCTTACAGTGCTTTACTGGAATTTGGTGTGGCTTTCTCCTTGCCTTCTTGGGGTATTGCCTGCACAATCCCACCTATTATGAATATGTCTAAGATATAAAAAACCCAGGGCTTTTGAATAAACTGCAACATCCTACATTTGTTTCACATCAGACAATAAGGGAAGATGCTTTTAGCAGCATATTCCTACAGGCTGATGTTCCAGACACTACAACCAAATGTAAGGCTGTATTTGGAAGCAATTGTTCCAGATGGCTGCATATTATGGAAGGTTCAGGCACACTAAGAAATTCAAGATTAAAATAATAATAAAGAAGGACTTCTTCATATTTTTGCTTATGGAAAAACTATGGTCTTTTTAGAGGTGATGAGCAACTATTCAGGCTCTTTATATATTCCCTCTCCCACTATCAGGAA
The DNA here is from genome assembly GCA_013400495.1 of Nicator chloris. Taxonomy (NCBI): domain Eukaryota; kingdom Metazoa; phylum Chordata; class Aves; order Passeriformes; family Pycnonotidae; genus Nicator; species Nicator chloris. The sequence continues at coordinate 36,741 of WAAE01005407.1, read as the reverse complement.
GTCTGACCCACAGTAAAGTCGACTTTTGAAATCTTCCATTGGTACCAGCCTTGTCAATAGCTTTATATAGATTTCGGGCTTGCCATGAGAAAGGAAGAGAAAAGATAAGTTATTACAAATACAGTGTAAGGTTGAGGAAGACAACAATACCCATCATTTACGTAATGTTTACCTGTGATAACATCAGACTTACTTCAGTCAAAAACTGAACTGTAACAACTGATCCCAAACTATAAACCTTTAAATGATTACCTGTTCAGGCAGATAAAATTTAATCATTTGAGACCACATCCAGTTGAGGTCTATTTCCTCAGACTGCTGGTACCTACTTACACTTCTGCCGTATTTCAATAAAAAGAGCTGAAAAAAAATCTGGCTAGACTTAGGTACATGTAAACATTTAGAAGGGGCCTAATTACATTCCTTTTGATTAACCATCTTCATTAACTCTGTGCTGAAGAACATAACCGCTAACATGAAGACTGGCCTGGCACCACGTGGCACCATACTTAGACATGTCCAAACCTGAAGCTTTCAAATCTTTCTCTTCTTGGAAGCACTTGCAAGCTGTAGTAGCCACTCCTGCAAGGAAGGCCACTTCAGGTGGTTCAGGCAGCCTGTGCCAGGTCTGTCAGCATGCCCTGAGTTTAGCTGCCCTTCAGGGACAGGGAAGTCTTTCATGGGCAGGAGGTTCACTAAGAACTTACCTGCCATCCCTACTCTTAAAGCAGTAGTAAACCCTCCCTAAAGCTGGGAAAACAAAGCCTCATCTCATGAAGATAATGTGGACACCAATGATCTATGAAGCAGACAGCTTTACAAAGCAGATTATTTTCTTTAATGATCAGGAATCAATTGCACAGATTTCTGCTAATCTTTGCGTGTATTTTCACACCACTCCTTTCCTTGTGCCTTTCCATTTGGGAAAATGGAGCTCCCTGTATTTTATTTCAAGTGTAAAAGCTACTGCCAAAATTTCAGCTGCCTGGTGTTTTGTCAAAACTTGTGTTTTAAAATTCATTATTTGCCTGGAAACTTTGTTTAAAACAATTATGAAGGTCTAACAGTTGCCATTCCCTATAAATGTCCAATACTGACCATCTTTTGATTTGTTGCACTAGATACCCGAGAAGCAAAGCTTCTTGTATTTGTCATAAATGAACAGCTTGCAACAGGGTACAGCTGTGAGGTATCTTTCTCAGCAGTATTGGTGGGTTGATGTCTTTTTACAAACAAGTGCTTCAGAAAAGACTTAGCTGAATAGTCCTAAATTATTATATTTAAAATATAGAAATTATTGAACTATATACTTCGTATATTTCTGTGGAAAACCTGCTTATTTAAATACCCTGCACACACTGAATTTCCTCGTTACGAAAAAAGTGAAGAAAAATACTATTTGCTTTTAGGTAATCAGATTCTGTGGGATCTAATCCTATATCCTATTTATGGTTGTGCTAGCTATTCAAAATTAAAATGAACCTTTCATCCGTGTGTATCATAAATGGGCATTTATCAGGATTATATGATTTTGCAATCCATCTGAATATGTAACCAGAATTTGTTTTCTTTCCGTTTCACTATGTAATTACCATGCAACAATAACAAAAGTGACATGTTTGAAGAACAGATAAAATGCTGTAAATTGGCCAGTAATGGTGATATTTCCTCATCTTCTGAAAAACCCATTTATTCTCTCTCTCAACAAATCAAGGCACTGTCAGCCCATACTCATCTTGTGGCCAGAGGGGCCCTACCAATTTCTAGATGTAAGTGAATACTGGAATGCAGATGAGGGCTACTAACTAAGGCTTTCAACCCAGGCAGCTGGTCTTAGCTTGCCTCAATTTCTAAATCATCCATAATGGGGCCAAGACCTCCGAAGCACTAAAAAGAGCGAGCTGACACGCTGGACAAACTGTTAATTTTTTCCTGAAGAAGCTGCTATATTGCACATCTGTCACTGCTGTGCAGACAATTACTCGCGGAGTGGAAAAAAAATCTGCTGCTTGTTTCTCTCGTGTAGTTGTTAACGGGCGTGATGGAGAAACACAAGTGGTGTGAGAGCCGCTACAGGAAAGCTTCTCAGCCTTCCCCCACCTTTTTTCTCGAGGTCTTCAGAAATTAAAGCGTTTGAAAGTATCCACGCTCTGTGGTGCACCCTCTGAGCTGCTGAAATTAAGCCCACACCTTAAGACATTTGATATCCTATGGCTGCAATAGAGGTGCAAGTTGCAAAGATTTGTGTACTTCAGCTACAAACTGCCCTGAAAGCCTTCCTCTCCAAATTGCTTCACTGCTCTGTAACACGCGGGGGGAAGGTTTTCAGACACCATCGTTTCAAGATGACGAACATGACAGAAGACTGATGAGAATAAAACTGCTGAAAGCATTACTTCTCATGCTGCTTTTCTCAAATATCTATTACAGTATGAAAAAAATAATCGTGTAATTGTTTAATTGTGAAGCACCCATGAAGTTTACACCACGAGGTGCTCAAACTATCATTAATAAGTGTTCTGAGCCAAGCAGGGAAAATGATTATCAGAGGTGGCCAACAAGTCTTTGCTTGGTCCTGGAGGGAACAAAAAGGAGGACTTGGGATGACTCAATGGATATGGAAACTACCCAGGAAGGACCTCACAACAACAGGAATCAAAGCTGGCAACAGAATCCTTAAAGTCACACCCTTCAACCACACTAGCTATTAAACACTTAATGTGAACTTGTATAAAACACTGAGCAAAGACAGGTTTACCTATGGAATGAGTTTAGTATTTTAATTATTAAATCAGCATACAGAATGATGAAAAGTCAAGTGCTGTTCAAAAGTCAACATCATCAAGTGCTGCTCCAAACATTTCTGGTGGCAGGAAAACCTTGGCACAGTAACCTGCTGCTGGCCTACAAGCATTTCCCCTGTTTTAAGAGGTTTCATGACTCACATGCCAACCAAAGGATGAACCTGGTTCACAGGCTCAATTCTGTCAACATCAAACTTTTGGAATTCTTGACTCAGAACTTGTCTTTCATCAATCAATAATTTCAATTTAAAATAAATAAACAAATTAATTAAATAAAACATTACCTTCACTGCTCTTTTGCCTTTCCTCTGGCACAGGAACACCAGACACAATTGGGTGATGTCTTCCAGGTAAAAATTTGGCAGGAAAATACACAAGAAGTGGTGGCTTTCAGCAATACATCTGGTATTACAGGAAATTTCTAGGTTATACAGGGCATGACCACAAGGTTATCTGAGGTCTAAACCAACACAAACATTGAAATCCATTTCTAAGGAAGATGGCTTGATACCACTTCAACATTAAAAAAAACAGTGGTGGACACTCCTGGAGAAAAGGTTCACAGTGGGGGAAGAACAAGCATCTGAGACCAGGACGACAAAAACCACCCAGTGTTCTGCAGGAAAATTTAAGAACTGTCAAGGAATGCTCTTCTGTGGCAGTGTGAGCGGTGTCTGGATGATGTTTGCTATTTGACAACTTGAAGGCAGAAGATTACTCTGATGTATGGAGAAAAAGGTAAAAAATTGGCAAGAGCAGACCACACCCTTGGCAGCCGCTGATACCGTCTTGCTGAAGAGAAATTGGGACACTTAAAAACACCAGGTGTATAACGTGTGTGTATTTAGTAGGACACCATCAGGTGCCTCTACGATTCACCTGCCAGCTGATTATATATTATCTGCTAAAGAAAATAGCATTTATTGCCAATTGACTCAAAAAAACCCCATCACCAAAACCTGAACACTTTCAGGAAAACTTCTGATAAAGTTTTTGTTGCATTAAACTGCCATACTAAAATACAATAAAGTTTACAAAGTTAGGATAAAAATCAGGCCACAGTAAGAGTGTGAGTTTTATTTTAGAACTGCAGCTGATTTTTCAGTTGCAGTGCTGTAATTTTTTCTTACAAGAAGTAGAGAAAAATATGTAAACATATTTTCACAACATTGTTATGAGATTTGTAAATATCTGCACTTGTAAAAACAAAAAGTGTTAATTCTAATTAGCTAATTATAGTGATAAAGTAGTAAATTCATTAACCAATCAATTTATACTGTCTAAAAACCTTTAAAAATAATGCTGTTTTTAAATAAAGTCAAATCTCTTAGTCAAAAGAACAAAGTCAGAGTTCGTGTCTTTTACCGTAGCACAACGACATAAGAGTGTATTTCATTTACCAGGATTAACAATGACAAGAGGGGCCACTTGTGCCACCACAGAACACATTTTCATGGTGTCTTGGACTGCGAAAAATGGGTGAAAAATGCTACAGAATGGAACAAAACTTCAGCTGTGCCTGCAGTGGCTCCTGCCTGATCAGCAGGTGATGTCCGTGACACCAGGATGGGCATCTAAAAGGACACTGACAATTCAATGTTTCCTTTGAAAACTGCTTCAAGAAGCATCCTAAGTGATGAAATTTGGGAAGAGCCAACATCTCGATTTCTGGGGCACTGTGATCTCACATGCCACATGCTGCCACACAAAGTCAGACTCAGTTTTCTGTTTTGTTTCTGCATTCCTTTAACACATATATGACCTAAGAACAGGTGTGACTTTTGCGTTCACTTCTTACCATTTTCTCTTGTGAAGGATCCAAAAGATCTCAGCCCACTGGGGCCACATCTATGGTATCTACAGCAGCCAAAGAGAAGAATGGCTGATTTGGAGGAGCCAGGAAATTTTCCCCAAGACCTCTCATAATTTCCTCCTCCACTTTTCCTCCTTCCTGACTTTGGAACCCTTAATTTTCCTTCACATCATCAGTGTTTACAGGGGGAAATAGTTGCTGAATGCAGCCCCATGTGAACAAAAGAAGAGCTTTCATTCATTGTGCACTTCAGAACATGTATTTTATCCAGGGAAATTTCTTCAGACTGTTTACCTCTAAAGGTATTTTTCAGAAACAATTAAGATCACAAAGGTAGTATATAAAATGTCACAGAATTTTTCTATGGCTTGAAAAATAATTATCAGCTTATTTGCATTGTTAAACGTTAATTAGCTATGAATGGTAATTTTTTTTCAACACTGCAATACTTCAATTTCTCATTACGAAATAATTTCAGCTCTATTAATTAGTTCTAACAGTAACTCATAGTAATGGATGACACCTTAAGTGAGCTATTAAATGCACTTTACCACTGATTAGGAAGAAGACAACTAAAAAACCTGGCTAGGTTTACATAAAGACAGAATATGAAACAATACATTGTAGATTTATTGACTTTTGTGGAAGCAACACACTCCCTTTAAGTAAGGCAGGCTCAGCAGAACCAGAGATTTTGTCACACTTCTTTGAGGTTCATGGGGTGGCCACTTACCAAATGGCGCAGTATTTAATGACTGTTTCCATTATTTTATGTATGACATGGTTCCTTGCAGAGATATATACACCTCTATGAATGCATGTGTGTTTGTTTGTGTGGACATGTGCAGGCAAATAATCTTCTCAATTACACAGTTACACAGTAAAGCCCCCCCTTTTTTTTTTTTTTAATTTTGTTTTTAAGGTTTGCTTTTTTTGATCCACTATCCTGGAAGGTGACAAAAATCATTACAGAATACTTCCCTTGCTATGACATTGTAACCTTTTTGTCACGGTCCAGTACAATTAAGTCTTGTAGGGATCTCTTTCTGAAACCACTGCTTAAAAATCTGCATCTATAACCAATCCTGAGTTGAAGTGCATGAATCTCTCAGATGGCTGGTGAAATGGCAGGCTGTGCCTGGAACAAAATCCCACACCAGTGGCTACAAACTCCACCACCATCATCACATTTGACCCTTCTGGAGTCAAAACTTACCATTTATTTACCAGGACATTACTGCTAGCTCAGAATGCTCTCAGAAACCGAGATGTGCTGACTCTTCTTTAAACTTGAAGTGGAAGTTGCCTTGGATGCTGTTCTTCACTGGACATTCCAACAATTCCAAAAGAAGCTGAGGAGCAAGAATGTGCTGTCCAAAACACACTCTATTGAGCTGGTGCTCCTTGCTGTGTACTTGGAGCCTCTAGAGCTGCCCAGTCTGCAGCTCCCCAGCAGGAAGCCTGGCTATCCCTGCCTCCCCAGCCTCCCAAAACATGCTCCTGAGCTGGAAGCATGGGAATTGCTGCAAGGGCAGCCTCCAATGATTGACCCATACTAGAACTATAAAAGCCACAAGGTGATTTCAGTTTTCCAGTTCTTTGCTCTGTGGTGGGGAGCATTCAAGTTTGGAGAGACTTTGGGACACCTTCTCTGCAGAGCCTGAAGCCAGAAGGTTTCAGGGGCATCAAACTGTCAAGGCTTCCAGGTTCTTCCATTTTCCAGAAGGAGACTGTACCTGAGCCTATGGAGAAGGACTGGTAACGCAGAACTGAACACTGGGGTAATTCAGTTTCTGACTAACCCATGGAATACACTGTGTCTTGGCTGGAGTTTCCACAGAAAATTCCACAAGCCACTAGATTTTCCTGAATAAACATTATCTGACACAAAAAGGCTTTCCTTTTTTGATGAATACAGCTGTAGATCTCATATGAGAATACCTGCATTCTAAGGAGCAGATCTTTTTCCTCTGAAGTCATAGATTTGGCTGCCCATAGTGCAAATGCAGGATTTATTCTACTAAAGGAAAGCCCAAGAGGAAGTTGGCACCTGAGGCACCCTACCCAGTGCAAAGTGCCTCTACCAGCAGCTCTCCTGGAGCGGTGTCCATTCACGGCCCTGGATGTTTGTGAGGGAACCCAGGTGTGGGAGGAATACTTCTGATGTTAGCAGTAACAGTAAAACAGGTATCGAATCCTGGGACTCCAGATTGCTGGTCTGATTCCCTATACCAATTCTCCATGAACTTTTACCAAGGAAAACCCAAAGTTACTGGAAAACTGCAGGTAGGCACAATGTAGAGGTTGAAAGGTGATCTCTATTCCAACACTTTTGCCAGTGGCACCATTCCTGTCCAGATCTCTTTTCTCTAAAATTCCCGGGCAAGAGCTACTGTTCAGCAGCTGACGTATCTTCATGGACAATGGACAGAAATTGCCTAAATTCAGTTAGTAAGAATTGTAATTCACATGCTCACTGACAAAAGAAGATGAAAAACAAATCAGCTTACACACCACAGTAAGTATAAAGGCAACCAGGTAATTGTGTCACTTATTATTTACATCGCATTAGGAAAACCCTTAAAATCGTTGCTGCTTTGCTCTCAAAATCTCTTATTTTAGTAATAAGGCATACCAGGGCATATAAAAAAGAGATCTGTAAACTGTTCTTCCAGACAGTGGAACTATTTCAGTTTAATCCAAATTAACAGACTGAGTATCACTGGCATTCTCATTCAACAGTTTTTTGCATCTTGCATTTACATATGTGTGGTTCATGTTGCAGATCATATTTGATACTAGGGGAAGTGTGAGGGCCAGCACCACATCTACTGAGAGTCTGGCATCTAGAAAATTTTAGAGGAACACTCCACTTTCTTCACAATAGGCAAAACATCTAGATAACCTGGAACTTTCAGAAAAAATAAAGCCACATGTGGAATTCAAACTCAGTTCTGAGGACTTGAAACCAAAGGCATGAAATTGAAAATCTGCACACTTGCAAATGCAATCAGAAAAATTCTTGTGCCCTCCACCACAACATTCTGTAAAAGAAAACAACAAAGTTTGTGCAAGAGAGAAAGCAAGAGAACAGCATTAGGAGTCTTCAAAGACATAAAAAAGTAGAAACTTTTTATGGGTAGAAAAACTAGAATCCATTTGTGCTGATTCCTCACAGAATCTCCCTGAACTACTCAAATCTACCTTGTAGGATAGTAAGTTGAAATAACATTATAGGCAACTTCCAAGGAAGTGGATTCAAAAAATCACACCTCATTAAAAAAGAAAACCAGAATCATGGGAATGGACATGCAGGGAGCAATCTGAGGTCCAGCACCAACAATAAAGCAGCTTGAGAAGAAGATGGAGAAAGTTTGAGTGTGGACAGGTGTAGAATAAGCTGACTGCCATAAAATTTGTAGGATTCAAAGTAGTAGATGCATGAGAAGTTTAACTTACCCCAGGCATTAAAATAAAACCTCCAGCATTCTTCAGTGGTGGGTCAAAATGTTGAGCCTGTTTTGCCAAACACTGACACCTTATTTGTAATTTAAAGAAAATATTACTTGGAACATTTATGTTTTCTTTCTGTGCGTATCTGATGCATGAATTCCCTCACTCCTCTGCCCCCAAATTTAGGAAATTTCAAACTTCTCACTGTATCATAGCTTCAGAAGTGATTTTTGTTCTTCTTCATTATCTGCAGCTCTTACTGTCCTGCTGTATCTTTTTGAATTGACAAAAAAGACCCCATCACATCTACAGAACCACCTCCTGAATTCTAAGCTGTATATGAGTGGTTTGCTGTGCCTTTTTGAACTGTGCAAAATCAAGATATTCCAGGCTGACTCCCCACACTGCTGGGATGTATTGCCGTGGCGCTGCAAGGATAGACAGACTGACAGTAACCACCAGCTAACCTGCACATTACAGCAGCCAAACAGCAGCTCTAGAAGAGCTCAGTGCTGAAGATGGGCCAACACAATCCTGCAAACAGGCAGCTGGGATCTGAGGGAACTCTGATGCCATGGAAAATTTAGGACCTGTATCTTTTACAAGGAAGAAAGTCACAGCCTCAGTCTGCAAATTCTCTCATGCTGCTTATTTTTAGACTTAAGTAGTACTTTGCATCTTGAAGCCAAAGCACATGCACAATGTATTTACAAATCTCTCACTGACTTGGGGCCACAGGAAGGAGAGGGACCAACACAACAGCCTGGCCAAGGACAAAGCAGTCTCAAGCTCTCAGTGTCAAAATCTCTTACAGCTGATGAAGGCAACAGGTGGCCCTTCAGGAAACTGTCCTAGGAATGGGCTGGAAAAGCAACTTCTGTAGAGTAGCAGGAATGACAGAAAATCTTGAGTGGCATCACCTGGCACATACAAGAGATTATGCCTCAAGAGAGGAAATACTGGATATTATCACTTCAAAACATACACAGGGCTGCAGTTTTTCAGAAAAACAGACAAGTATTAAGGAGGAGAGACAACACTGTGGACAAGGCAAAACTGAAATGAGCACATCTATGATGAAATATTCTGAAAGATATTTCTATAAGCTCATGTATTTAATCAATAATGTATTACAATATCAGAGGCTAATGACTTATATTCACAGTTTCAGAAGTCAAACTCCCCAATACTTCACCATAGCAATGTTATAAACAGGTAAACAAGTATATCTATCTCTATATCAAAATAACAACTTTCTATAGATAGAATGCTTCATTAATTTCAGCCACTTTTCATAGCTGTTAAAAACCAGTTCTCATTGGTGGGGGAGATCAAGCTTACATAATCTCAGCGATTTTCACCCTTTTACTTAATGATTGAATATTCAGATACAAGCAACATGGTCAAAATAGCTTCAATATCTGTTGTAGGACAGAAGAGAATTATAAGAAGCCCAAACAACTTAGTGTGCTCATTTGCAAGTAAATGTGTGCTAACCCTTTTGCAGCTACCCCACTGCTCCTGAAAACTCTGCTAGGGATGGAAGTCTAATTAGAACGTTTCTTGATTGAAAGTAAGAGGGGAGGGATTCCCATTTCTGATATGCCTTTACTGAAAGTGCCCTGGGAGCATGGGGAGAGGGAAAATAAAACAAAGGTTGTGTTGAGTTTTCCTTGGAGGAACAATTCTGGAGAACTGTTTGAAGAGAAAGCACAAGGCCCTGTCACAGTTATCGAAGTATACACATACCTAAGGAGTGAAGGGAACTTGTACTTAGAAGTCTTAGAAGAATATGATAACAAAAGTACTGCAAACATCTTAAACGAGGCATTTCCTGACATTGTGATGTAACCTCTTCAGCAGGATAATAATAACCTAGGAAAGAAGTACTAGTAAAAAGGTACCTAAAAGACAGTGTAATAGCTTAACATAATATGCATTTGACTGGTACATGATATTAGCCACTTTAATTATAACTCCAGAAAGAGCATGTTTTTGTACTCACCTGTGCAATAACAACACCACTGAAAAGGGCAATTTAAAGGAAAAAAAAACATACAAAGCCCATGAAGAATTGAGTCTATTTATTTTATTTCATCTTGCATTTGTGTTGTTAAAGCAAAGCGTTCTATACATATTATTTAGCTATTTACTGCTGTTCTACATCCATTATTGACCTAATTGCAGAAAGACAAATGCAGGGACAAACTTGTTAAAACAAGCATATTGATAATGGTTCTCTGACTTTGACAAATATTTATTTAGAAATAAGATACTGCTGATGGGTTTCTTTTATTAACAGTTAATGGCTCAATTCACAGAACTTTGAGACACAATGGAACATGTAGCAAAATGCAGTGCTGATAATAGGCAACGTCTCTTCTCTTTACTAAACATTCTTCAGAGGAAGAATATTATGGTAACAGCTGAGCTACTGATTCAAATACTTAAATGGAAAGAATCTGGCAAGTGATGGATGACAACTTTTAGATACAAGATGATCCCATATTTATGTAGGCAAAAAACTTCAGTTTTTTCACAGGCATAAAGAATTATTATCTGAAAAAACTTGTATATGTATTTTAAAATAATGTGTGCCAGCTTTACAGCAGGTATCATAGTATGATTGCAGGTTAGACATAGGAAAGATCTGAAAAAATAAACAGTAAATCCAAGTATTTTGACCTGCTTCAAAGCCAAATAACACTGCAATGGCTTAAAGAAAGAGAAAAAAACTGTAATTCATTTTTGTTTTTCTTAACACTAGCTTTAACTGTGTGAAATCACACTACTGGAGTATCTTTAAAGCCACTCCTGTGAGATGTGGAAAAATGAAAACGAAATCACAGTGTGAGTCAGAATGGGAATTTTACTGCACAAAATATATCTCAAAACACTACATGAAAATATTCTAATAAATCACTTTGTTCTACAGCTTCTAGCAGATAAAGAGTACTGTCAGCTGTGGCATCTATTGATAATACCTGGGGAAAACAAAGTCTGTCTATCTCTATATCAAAACCAGTTTAACTAATCCTAATGTCTAATAGATTCTCACTAAAAGGCTGATTTAAAACAAAAAATTGTAAGATTTTCAATCTGATTACATAGTTCTTCCATTATGACTGTCTACTAGGCTGGCTGCCTCACTGCACCTGAAGGAATGCATGAAAAAAGAGCTGAATGGGCTAAAGATGTTTTCCCTCAACATGTACCCATTATTTTCACTCTTACCTTTTAAAAAGAGGAAACACTTCCAAGTACTTTTGGAGCCTCTACACTTATTTCTTGAGAAACTCCTGCTATGGTAAATTGCACAGAAATACTTCAAAGAAGTGTTATAGGTGCCATATTTCCAGTCCAAGACATGCAGGTGTTGGAACTAAAGCAAAACAGTGGAATTCTAACAGATTAAGTATTCCTCCACAGTTTTGCAGGCAGAGCTACAACAAACAGATCTTCAAAGATTCCCTTTTGCAATTCACACGTCGAAAATGATTTAAATGGATTTCTGATTGTGGTGTACAAAACAGAAATGTTGTCAGAGTTCACTTGCTCTCAGGAGCACATGGCACTGACAGAACAGGTGCAAGCCACAGAAATGCATTATTTGGAGTAACACGCAAGTGGGCACCTCTGCCAGCTGCAGAATTCCAGGCTCTTGGCCCTTTGCAACTATGTGGCCTTGAAATTCTTTGGATATGGAATGTATTTAACCAAGTTCAGTTGTGCAAGAGATAGTTGAAGTGGCAAACTCACATTATGCTATGCCCCAAAGCCTTACAGTAAAAAGTATATGTTTTGCAGTATAAATCCCAATTCTGTTTAAAATTTCTTATAATTTTAAAAAGTCAAACCACACAATCATATAAAGTATTTAAAGAACAAATAGTCTTCCTGAAACTCAGAGAACATGTGCACTCAACTATCATAAAAAAACATCAGGTACTAATCTGTAATCTCTACACTATGGTGGTATGGTGAAACAATGTCCCCAAACTGACAGTAATCACACTGGAAAGTATCAACATTTCTTTTAAGCAAATTTAATGCTATAATGCTGCTGGTTTTCCTCTTCCTGCTACTATTTTCCTGGAAAACTGAGTGAAGCTCAGAGAAAAAGGAAAGTAATAAAAACATGTCTTAAAATTAATCACTATATTTCACAGTCGCAGGAACAAAGCTGTGCTCTTTTTATCCTAAAGAAATATTTTTGCAAGCATCTGGAACTAAGTATTTTTCTCTGCAGCTTGGGAGCTGTGGAAGGCAGATCCTCCTCTTGAAGAAAAAAAAAGACTGGAGAATCAAATCCTGTTCCCGCTGCAGTGAGGGTAAATATTGCCAGCTACTACAGGCATGGGTGGTGAGAGGGGCAGGATTTTCTCCTTAGCCCATCTGAAAAACAGTTTCCTTTAGCCATATCATTTAATTTTAAAGTGGAATTTGTTTTATCCTGCAGACTAATAAGTACCCTAGGAGCTTGATTGGTTGGTGCTTAATGAAATTGCTTGTGCTGACATTAGATACATTAGGATACTGATTAAAACACTTAATGATGCCTCTTGATTTTAAATTGCTAGCTTAGATTTGTGAGATGCCATCAAAGTATCTTTTTCCTTCCTTTCCTCCATCCTAATCCTGCTTCTCCTTGCCCTTTTTCTGCTCATGATCCTTAAAGGTTGTGGCTCATTGGCAACAGCGTGGTCACAAACCAAACCTTAACACCATGTTGAACACTGCATTGTTTAAAATGTGCCAAACCCCAAAATAAACACTGAAACACGGTCATCCCTAAAATACAATTTCCTGTTTCAAAGCTCAAACCATTCTTAAATGTGGCAACACTGAGGGTTATTAATATGAAGGGAAAGCCAAAGTCAGAGCAAACTTGAATTTTGGAAATTACTTGCTGAGGAAAGATAATTTTCTAAGTGTAAAACCAAATATCAGAGCATTACTTTTCAGCTTGAATGTGGAAGACAGTAATACATTGCCAGAAAACGGTGTTGGAAGGGCATTCCTATGACAACAAAGCTGTTTTTCATGCTTAGACAGAATTGCATACCGTATCACCTTCCAGTGGGAAACATGTATGTATTAGGGCCATAGTGACAGCTTATACTCAAATATTGTTAAACACTATAACTACCAGGTCTGGAAACTTTGCCTGAAAAGGGGGAAGAAGCCACAATAGCTGTAAAAAGTTCTATTTTCCTCAACAAATCTTATCAAGGCTCTTGAGATAAAATTATACTTACAAAACGAAATTTAGATACTAAAACCTGCTTTGTCAGAAGCTTTTACCAAAAAAAAGTGAGTATACTGAATTTTATGCTTAATACAAACCTTAAGACCACCGAAAATAAAAAAGTCGAAGTTTTTGTACATTTTAGCACCATTATGAAGTTAGACTCGAATGCCGGTTCTGGCACTGCGGCTGTACCTTGCAGCTGGTGGAGCTCGTGTGAAGCTTCAGCCATCTTTGAGAGAAGAAAAACTGGATTTGCCGATCACAACAAATAATAGGTTTGCCATTTTTTTCTATTTTTTTTTTTCTTTTGAAATTAATTTTGAGCTTTGTTTTTAGCTCTGTCAGCTAAATCCAAGTCCAAGTCCTTTGGGTCTCTGGATGGCTCGTATGGGCTCTGCTATCCCTTTGCCGTCTGGTCCGAGGCCCGTGCCTGGGGTCCAGCCCATACTCTGAAGCATTCTGTTTCCAATGTTGTTTTCTGGGATTGGTTGGGTGTTTTCACCTACAAACCCTGAGATTAAAGAAATACACAGCATCAATCAGCACTGCCTGCCATGTGGAGAAGAGCAGGATAATCTCCTGTAAAGCTTTAAACCTTCTTATTCTCCTAATTCATCTAACAGGTTTCTAGAACAGGCTGTCTTTGCACATGTTGACCTCTTGACTGCATATGATTCTAAATAATACAGTCTTATGCTTTCATTTTTAATGCTTTTGAAGATTCATTCCGTTTTTACATATGACAAATATTGTCATATTATATTCCAATACGGTGGATTTCACATCAGCCTCAAAGAATATAAATCACCTGCAGATGTCTACCAGTACATTGTCAAGAGCACAGGAATTTTTAGTCCTGTGCAGTTACTAAGAAGAGACACAACATAGGAACATGACCATCACTCTGTTCTTAGTAGTATTTAGCAACGATCTCCTTCAAGAAAACCCAATAAATAAGTTCTGATTAAACAATCATAGCTATTAGAGAAACAGTACAGACAGGTAGTCAACCACTCTGAAATTCAGCTATATCTTTACTCAGTTTCTCTTTTTTTCAACATTGTGAGGTTTGATATGTCCAAGGTTACTTTTGCTGTTTTCAATTTTACTGTTGTTTACACTCTCATTTTAGCATTGAGATCTTTGAGAAAAGCTGCACACATACCACAGAAAAGAGCACCAACATTGTAAGTGTTAGCATAACAGATTAATTTTTTTACAAGAAAGGGTTTTTTCCCCTATGAATGCATCATTAAAAAAAAATAGTGAAGTCAAAATAACAAAGCTGTTTTTTCCCCTTCATCAACCAAACTCCCCAAGCCAGCGTTTGGAGACAATGCATGGATAAGCCTTCTAAATATAAGGATCTTGCACAAGGGATATTTATTTTAAGAATCTGTGTTAAAATTTATCAACTTCCACCATACAAACAATTTTAAAAAGGGCTGAACTTTCTGAACACAAGCAGTTGCATCTAGACAGCTGGATTTTGCTTTCTGCATTTTTCAACATCTCCCTGCCCCAATAACAAAATTAAAAAAAACCCTCAATGTGCCAACAGATAGCTTCAAAACTATCTGTTTAATTTTCTACCTATTTATTCTGCCTACTACTTTTTGAAAAATACTGGAGTAGAAGATTGTGATTTTGAGTTTTTGGAGACTATAATATCTTCAGCCAAGAATTTACCACAGACAAGCAGCTGGCTTATCACGATATTAACTTACTAAACAAGAACACAAAAAAGTTGAACATGAGCTTCTAAAAAGCCTCATTTATTACACACACACAAAAAGCAAGGTCCCATAGTGGAACCTGCATACACAGACAGAAATTCAAAAGGAGACGTGCACATTAAAAACCTCACGATGATTGTGATGATGAATTTACAGTACTCCAGCATTATCCACTACAGATCTGTTCATATTCAGTAAAACACTGGCTACATAAAAGGCAGACTGCTTTCTAGTATCTCAGTTCCTGAGTCAAAGAAGAAAAGGAGTGCACTGAGGGAAGGCATCCTTTAATACTGGTTTGAAGCTATGCTTAATGCTAGGCTTAAAATAAAGGCTTTTAAGTCAGCAGCCTCCAGTCCCTGAGAGGGTTCCTCTTGAACTGACCAGCACAAAATTCAATGGCCATGACTTCCTTTCTTTTCAGGCCCCCACAGGCAGAGGCAATTTTCATATAAACGAGTCCCTGGCCCTGCCTGGCATATACAACACAGGCTTTGTAACCTTCCCAGTTATATTTTCTAGCTCACAAAAAAAAAAAAAAAAAAAAAAGGGGAAAGAAGAAAGGGTGCTGTTCAACACAAGTTCTGGTAAGCCTCACAGGTAAAACCCTGGAAGTGGGTTTTGGCCCACTTTTTGTAAGAAGTGATGGTAAGAAATGAAGAATCATTCCAGTAAATGTTTGTGGAACAATTAAGGGGAAAACTTCAAGGGGAAGAGAGATCCAACAGACCTGCCAAGCAGGAAAGAGCAAGCACAAGAGTGTATTTTATGACACCTAAAAACTGGAAACATGAAACTATTCATAATGCTGCCTAGGCAGAGGCAGCAGTGCTGCTGGAACAGTATGCAAGGCATAGCCTGAGACAATGTAAACAGTTTTTTTGTTTTAGTCTATTCAGGGGAAAAACCCACAGACCTTTTCCTGTAACAGATGTACCTTTCTATATGAATTTTCATGCTTGAGACAGCCAGAGGAACCTCACAAAGAAGATACATGAAAGAACACTCTGTACCCTGACATGTTATTTAGTAAACTGGTGCTTCTATTTTTGATACCTTTTGAAGCAGTTCAATGTTGTTTTTCCGTGACAGGATAATTGAAATACTTTGTTTTTAAAGACATATAAGTACTTCTAGAATGTGTATATGATAACTACTTTTCCCTTCACTGTACATACTTTTCTATCTCCTATTAAAACACAAGCTCTCCCTAAGAGCTCTCTTTTACTCTTGTATATCATCAGATTAAAAAAAAAAAAAAAGGAGAAAAGAGAAAAAGAAAGAAAAGAGAAGGCACCATAAACTTGGTTTCACAATTCACTTTTGGGCAAACAATCAAACAACATACACTGTCCAAGGGACAATGTGTTTGGAGGCTTTGAATTGCAGCAAGAATAAAGCAAAACCAAACCCCCACCCATCCTGCCTATATTACTAATCGACTAATTAATCGTTCTCATAAATGAGGTGAATACAGATTGCTTTTACTTGAATTGTGAAAAAAATTAATATACCCTGGCCATTCTATTGTATAGTTAGTTTTTATGTGACTACTATCTATGTCTGCCTTTAACAGTCCCGCAATTTTTCACCCATCACTTGAAAAATTTATCTGTAATCCAACATATTCTACTTGAATCCAAAGAATATGGTATTGCCCCCTTCCTCCATTTCATGTGCAACCAGCAGGTTGGAAAAAAACCCCAACATTTGCATTGCTGATAGACTGCATGACGGGAAAGAGCTCTTAAAAGTCATGCTACACTGTGTGCTATTCCCCTGACCCCCATTCCTGCGCTTTGGGCTTTTATTTTCTAATTAAAAACCGTAATTGTCCTTGCAATATTCATCTTCAAGTTCAGTTTTTAATTCATGCCTATGGCACTTCTTGGACTAGCCAGTAGGGCCTGTTAGAGAGAATGGTCCAAGCACATGGCCTTGAAAAGGGCTGTGCTACCTCTGGGACGTGTTCAGTCTTGACCCACCCAGGAGCAAGAGCAAAACCAAGCCATTGTGCTGTCCCACAAAAAATAACTATGCAGAATCAGATTGCATACCAAAAACAAAACAAAAAAAAAAAAAGAGAGTGGAGATATGTTTTTCTAATTTTATTGCTGTGTGATGTTTCCAGGCGTTACAAGGATGCCTGTGCACTAATAATTTGTAGGATTCTCCTGTGCAGTACACTTTCCTTCCCTACAGACTGAAGATGTTTTTAGTAACCCTAACAATTGGTTCCTGATCTACCAGATGAGTAGTCTGCATGTGGAAGTGGCTGCCTTTATATGAGCGAGGAGCAAACATTAAGGTTCAGTAAATTGTTTGAAGACAGCATTGTAAAATACTTTCAGCTTATGTTCCCTCTCTCTGCATACTGCCAGCTGAAAGAAAATGGCCAATCCTCAAATCTTTGTGTATATGAATAGACACACTTCAAGGTCTACATTCTTTTATGCATATGACCTTACATACATGGAATATGAAATCTGTGAGTAGTAAGCGACAAAACTGGGAAGTGGAAAGCAAAGAACTCACCACATTTGTTTAATTTTGGTATGATACTTATGATGGCATTAAAGGCAGGTTTCAGTGAAAAATAAAGGTATGTAATTTTTTCTTAACAGCTGGTGAGACAGGTATGTCCTGGTTAAACAGTACACTAGCATTCAGTGCCATACCCTTGATTTTACAGTGATTGCCATGAATTAATTTAATTCCATCTGTAAGCTAAAATCAGATCAGAGGTCTAATGCTGCTGCAGGCTCCACATCTGTTTAATCATTTTTGGATACAGCAGCTTGCAAAAGTTCAGCTTTTAAATTTGCTTCATATTTAAGAAACCATGTTACACCAGTGTACAACATTGTCAGCAGGAAACAAATGAGTCTATGAACAGTTTTGATCTGACAGACCCATTTTATTTGCAAAATGCTCCTACAAATTCAAAGCTCGCCACTGAAGTTATCATTTATTATAGAATAATAAAGGAGCTGTGACCTCATAAACCACTATTGCAACAATATTTATTTGTATGGTCCAACTGCTGGATAAGACTAACATCAAGCATGTTTGGCTTATATTGGGCTGAATAACACCAGAATACAGCTAGGATCAAGCTCTCAGATAAGCCTTATTTAAGAAAATGCGTGGGGTTTTTGTTGTGTTTCTTTTTTTCCCTCTCAACCCCCCCAGGCTGTAAGAAACAAACGAAGGCATAGTGAAGTAATTTCATCTCTGGCCACCAAACTATTTCTGATGTTAAGAAAACGGGATTTTAAACAGTTCTGAGAAAATGACACTGTACATAAATACAGTCTTGCCCTTTCATCTTTCTTTTGTATGATTAAGACTTGTGAACAGAACAGCAATGCCTTCGCAGAGCACACCACAACTATTATTTCCTCTTCTATCGCTCCCAGCAGCCTTAAATCCTTTAAATCCTTTCCTAGAAGGATCTCTTTTTGCTTGGGTAATTTTTGCAATACATGGCCTGCTAACCCTTACCCCCTACCCTGGATCTCACTTATGTCTATCACAGCAGAGTCAGTCTTTCTACCTCAAATCTTCCAAGGAGCATTGTGGATGGTAATTCACTTGCGTAATTGGCTCAAGAGATGAAAATCTTGTATCTGCCTCTCTTAGCCACTAATCTATCCAGCTGACTGCAAGCCTAATTGGCAGCTTGTTTAGTAATTTGGCTCCTAAAGTGTTGTATTGATGTTGGATAAACAGCCAATGGAAGCAGAAATGATACATGCTGATTCTCTTTAAAGGCTGGTGCACTTTCCCCCTCATTTTCTGAAAGCATTTAATATTTCATCTATTCTTTTTCTTTTCTGACTCCTCACCAGACAGATGAGCTCAGACCAGTAGGGACTGATCCTGACACACGAGGAAAGTAATCAGAATAATACATTGCTGTACTCTATCTTTTTATGCCAGCTCTCTCTCACTAGCAAAAGGGGAATCAGACTGCCTGGATGTTTATGTTCTTAAAATTGTTTTGGGTAATTGCACAGACACAGCTTCAGAAGCACAGCTAACAGCTGTATGGTGATTTTATAACTCAGTACCCGCAGTGGCTTTCAAAATTCAGTACATATGGCTGTGTATCTACTAAAAAAACACAAAACACCAAACCAAAACTAAAACAACTCAGCTATGAGAATGCTGTGAAAATGATTTAGCTAATATTTGAGACTGCATTATTTCACTAGCCTTTTACACATCCCTCATACTGAGCTATCTAAGACTCTCTAAAGAATAACCTGAGAACTATTATATTCAGGTGAGTCTGCTTGCATTGAATTTGATTCTAACTAACAGAGAGATAATAGCAGAGAGGACATAGCCATGACTTCAGCAGGTGCTGGAAGCCTCTGTATTTATCCTGTACCCACAGCAGAGTTTTGTTGATGTCTGCACTGCCATAGTTTTATTCCTACTACCCCATCTCAAGGGTAAATATAAATGTGGCCTGGGTAAAGACATCCTATCTTGAAGCATAGACTATAGATTTAAATCTATTTTCAACTCTCCTGAATTTTTAACATAAATTCACACACCTATGAAGATTGTGACACTGAATTTTAGGTACAACTGGTTATCCAGAGACAAAAATCACTTGGAATTGGATTTGCAGGTGCTCTTCTCCATCCATTCTTTATTGGATTACACTGTGTGTGGAGTGAAACTTCATGCCCATTCAGTCTGCTGCTATAAAATTGTTTGGAAGAGTTGGTATTTTTATCCCTCTGTAAGGGATAAATCTGTATTCCTCTGTATCCCTCTCTTGAATACCCAAGACTATCTTTTTCACTTCAGTCCAAAGAAGGTCTTTGTTCTATGCCTTGTCTTTGATGACAGAAACATTGTCACTGGATGGCACTTAGGAAGAAGCATTCTCACTGGGGGACATTCCAAAGTTCTGTTTAAACCCCCCAAAATTCAGCAAAATTAATTGCATCTCATAAGCATTCCCTCACTTTTACAGCAAGACTTGCAGTCTTACAATGAAACCCAGGGGAAATCCAAAGCAAAAATTTTCTTTGTGGTATCCAGAGTATCTACAACAGATTTTATTAGGAACTTTTCCACCAATTGCAAGGCTTTTACAGAAAGACAGAAATCTTGCCTGCAATGGAAACCTGATCAATGAATTTTATTTTCTCACATGGTAAACAGGTATTTTTATTCCTCTGAAATGCCAAAACCTTCTGCATGAAGCTATCAGGTTTATTCAAAAAGTGAATCATATGCTGAAGAAGCTCTAAGAAAAGTGATTTTTGCATAATCTCTACCAGGGACTGTTTGCAGGTAATAGCTCCCTATTCCCTCAGGAGAAATAAAAACTGGTCACCAGAGACTGAGAGGTTGTTGTGGAGAGCTGGGATAAGACGTTATGCTGACTGAGGAACAACTAAACATTTTAACTGCCAAACCATCTGTGTTTTGGTAAAAATCCTTTGGAATTACCAGCCTAAAACCAACTGACAGAAATATCAGGCACTTCTTTTATTGGTTGAGTTCTAGGGAAAGTACAGGACATCCATTTGCCCATGTGAGGAAGGTGATGGTTCTAAAAAACTGCAGATGAAAAGGAGGTGGCTCCTCTCTGTGGGGAACCACTTTATTATAATATCTGGCAGAGAATGTGCAGAACTTGCAGAGCACATAACTGCCCTTGAGGATGAGTCTCCCTACTGACATCTCTGTTTCACTCAAACCTAGTCCTCAAGTGTACAACTGTTTAATGAAACATACCTTTGAAACTTGAAAATAATGCCTGGATTAGCCATTTTCCCCCCAAATTTCCACTACATTAAGGCTGCTCTCATTGGTTATATTCTCTGGTAAGCTGGTTTATGGTTCTTGAAAGTGAAGCCAAAAAATCCATAGAATCATAGAACATAGAACATCTCAAGTTGGAAGGGACCCAAAAGGACCATGAAATTCAGGTCCCAGTAGAGGCAATTTGAATGGTTTCCATAAGCAGAAACAGCTATCTTAGGAAAGACTCCCAGAGTAATTCAGGGAATTATTTTTGAAGCTTCCACATTTCAGAAGACAACAGCACTTAGAAAAGACAGGTACAGTCACCTTCTATCAATCTGAATGTTTCTTCTTGACTTTATAGTGGCTGTGTGTACAGACTATAGAATATTGTCTTCTCTCTAGATCACAAGAAACCCATCAGCAATTTTCCAAGATAAGCTGGTTCTGGTTGAATTGCGGGTCTTTTGAAGTTTGTTACTGAACTTTCTGAAAGCTGGTGGTTATATGTAAGGTGCCTTGCCTGAACCAGCTACCTCAGAAAGCATTTTGCTCTGAAGGGACAGCAGCTTTCAATACTTGATGGCACTCCACAAGCTTTTAGTTTAGTGAGACAATATGGTAGAAGAAACAAAGAAATAGAAAGAAGTCCCTAAAATTTAGCTTGCTGCAGATACCAACCAAAGAAAAACAAGTGTCCATGGAATGGACAACCAAGCAGGCATGAAGTGTACGCCAGGAAGGACTTTGGCAGGCTAAGGGTAAGAAATGGTGCAATGCAATAAGGAAAAGGATTCACAACATGCCAATGTTGTATTGCTCTGTGACAGGGATTTCTGCCTAGAGAGTTGTACATTTGGTAGACAGAAAAGCAGCGAATCAAGTTAAAAAGAAAATAGGCTTATGAGAGTTTGTCTAGAGTTTTGGAAACTTACAGTCTGTTCATCCAAGTACCCCGAAGTTTACCTTTCCTCTGAAACTATCGCACTAAGTTGACCTTCACCACAAACTTAGCCTCAGCCACCTCTGTTATCACACTGTAATCACAATCTTTTTCAAATCATCATTTTGGTTCTGCAGATATTCAGGTCTGATTTTTAATCACTGACATATTAAGCATCAGCAAAATAGTTTGCTTAGCTGTTCCACTGGCAATTTTTAAAAAGGAATGAAAACATGTACCCTTTTGATTACCTTGTTAAAGTGAGTCATGATGGCATTATAGCAGTGCTCAGTATTTCTGCTGTAATTAAGAAACTGTCATATTTTTCATTAAAACACATTCTTTAAAATGAGACTTTTAACTTGGTCATTTCAATCAGGACCAGCCTGAAGTGTAGCATGGGCATGCAACATGCAACTAGATAAAGAATATGACATCTGAAATTTGTTTTTGCAAAATGTAAGTATTAAAGTGCCC
>WAAE01005407.1:0-14481 GCA_013400495.1 Nicator chloris | reverse complement strand
TAAAGTGCCCATTACATGCACAGTAATTCATTTATTTCATATAAACATTTTCTATATTTTAAATAAAAAATAGCTTTCTCTTCTTATAATTGGTTTTTACAAGTTTTAACACTGCTTCAAACTGTAAACCACACTATGCAATACCAGAGTAAAAACTGTTTTGAAATAGAAATAAATGACTATTTACAAGGCATACAAATATGAGATGTGAAGCAGAATTTGATGATTTTTTTTCCCACACATTTAAGACTTAGAGGTTTGTTATTAAAAAATATATCTAAAATATCTCAGGGATTTAACAGGAGATGATAAAAATCAAAAATCTTGTACAGAGGAATCAATTAGAAAGCAACTGGGATAAATGCATACTCAGTGTATGGTATCAAATATTCTGTATATTGGTTTGATATGAGACTTAAACTAGATAATCTAAGACTGAAATTATGGCAAATATTCACAGTATACGTGTTTCGAGTAGTAACACTATCTTGCAAAGAATGTTCTTTCTCTAGCAAAACTGTTGTTGTTGTTGCTATTTTATTATTATTTTCATTAAACTGGACCCAGTATTGGTAGGGCTATTTCCATGACAACGGATTATTTTGTCTAAGAGGTCCTTCTACAAACTGGAGAGCACTGTATTGCTGCAGTGAAATATGTCAGGGTGTCACATGAAATAGCTCTATCACTCAGGTAGTCAGAGGGGGCAGAAGGTCATTGAGAATGACCTGTTCTCACATGTGAACAGAATCACTGGAATAATATTGGTTTCATGGAAGAAGTCATGCAAAAGAGTATTTAAAATGTACAACACCTCATACTTCAATTGTGGGAAGTAATCAATTTTTACTAGTATCAGTTTTTTGTTGATTAATTAACTACCTAGGTTCAGCAATACACATATGGGATATATGAAACATCCACAAAATAGAAAATTTATCCAAGCAAAAAAGATGGAATATGACACTCTTATATCACTAATGTCAGTTCCTAACCATCCATGCCTATATTATCTCACATTTTCTTCACTGCTATTCAACAGATCTTTTCTTCACCTTTACAAATGACATTTTTGAAACTATAAAATGCTCTGTGCTGCTCGAACTTTCTTGCTTCAATAGTTTCTCAATGCTGTACAAGTAAAGCTATATCCTTTGTTACTAATATACACAAACCTATTGGTATGTGACTTTGACTGCAGGCTGAGAACGTGCTATAAATTTAGAAATCAATATCTAACTCTATCAATATTCATTTTACTTTTTCAATACAAAATACAAAGGTGAAAGAGCAGTAAATAAGCTGGAGTACTGAAATAAATTGGGTGTTCTTGTCACAATTAATAAATGTTTAACCAATCATACTGCTTGCTACAGAAGTCTGTGGCTTTGTAAGGCGTCTGAAAGTAGCGGGTGCTACCCTTGCAAGACTCAAACCCAGGGAACGCGTTTCGGTGCCTCGTTAGGATCACCAGTGCTTCTCATCAGCACTACTGAACAGAAAGGCATAAATGACTGTTTTCAGCACTGTGCAGGTTTTTGCAAGAGTTCATTTACCAATGTAGTTTTTTCCAAATGCAGATGAGAATTTAGAAAACACTCTTACAACACATTGACTCAGATGAAACCTTGCAAATCTGCACTCCATATAAAGAAAACGCTTGCAGGAAATGAGGCATTTACAGACAGCCTTTTAGGTTTCACTATGACATTAAATACGAACAATTATTAAGAGAATGCTTTTTTTCATTTCCAGCTTCTGTTCATGTAAACAACTTGTCCTTTTCTTCTTTCAAGAAAGAAGCTCCCAAATTCTTCTACATAAAATCAAGCTCATCTAGTCCCATATCTTAGCTAATTAAACTACCAAAAGAACAATCAAATAAGCGATCTCTTATTTTAATCCAATTTCCAAATGTACATTCATTCTAAAAGAAAACCCCGTTTCTTTCATAAAATCATGTGGAACACTGACAAAAAACAAGGCCTGTGACAGATAAACAGTAATTTAGCTGTTGGGAGGTTAGCCTTTGAGAAAACTGCAATAATCTCCAGAATGCTATACATTACCTACATATAGGTGCAAGCTTATTCAATGTTGACCAAAGGTTCTATTTGCTTAAAAATGCACAAGGATGAAGTGTAGATAACTTTTCTAAGACCACAAAAAACTTCTCAATCCTCCTGATCACAACAGAATTGAAAAGATTACCTTGAACTTGAAAAGAAAAGAAGGTACATCAGTTAAAAGATACCTCATATGATACCTTTATCCACCATTATGCTCCGCTGCTCTTCATATAAAGGCAAACTTTGGGGCAAAACAATTTCTAAAACTGTGAGTTCATGGACACATAACATTGAATGACCACATATTTGCCTTAGTATCAAAATATTGGCTTTGCAAAGAAGCCAGCTTGTAAAATAAAATTCTGAACGCTGAAAGTCCAAGGTAAAGTGAATAATAAAATTAATTTCACCATACTTGATAACCTCTCAGTACAAAATGACATCCTCTAGTACTTGAAAGAAAGTTGTGAAGTGAAAATCACCTTGTAGAAATAATTACATTATTCTCTCTTCAGCCATTAAGTATTTTTCTTTCTCAGTTCACATATGTTCAGAGTCTTAGAAGCTGACCCATAGATTCTCTTTTTTTCATACTGCTGCCACTAAGGTGCTTTTACAACACTTTTAATATTATTCCTGGTCTGTTTCTGCCACTGAGGTTTGAAACAAAGAAGTTTCAGGAGGGGCAATTCAGTTAGAACACAAGTATTAGGCTTCTCTAAAGACATCTACTTGAAATATATTTGAAAATTCTACGTGTTGCAAATGTTGCTGCAGTAATTTATGTATGACTAGGACATGCAATCCAGATTTCTGTATTAGAAATATATATAAAGGCTCACATGGGCACACATACAACCTAATTCTTCCAGGATGCACATATGTAATTAATACAACAAACTGATGAGAGTCCTAAAAATCACTTTTAAGTATTGAAAAAGTAATTTCACAGCTGTGACATCAGCAAAATGCAACCAATTGTTGTGACCTCGCACATGTAAAACATTTCAGAAATGTGCTTGCAAGTGTTTCCTGTTTAATCTCCAGCACTAATTTTAAAGCTGAGTTTCACAGCTTTATCACCACATTTTCGATTGTTTACCCTAGAATTCACATCCTAACTTTATTGTGTAGGGTATTTAGAGCATTCATATGCAGAAAACAAGATGCCTCGGGTCTCTTTCCTTGTAATGTTTGAAGAGACATAAGCAGCAACCTTTGCTGTCTCAGTATATGAAAAAAGTTTAATTGTCTTTAAAGAAATGCTGTGCTACAAAGGACTGGAAATTGGCAATGATTGTGGGAGGATGGAGGCAGCCTATTCATGTCTTAATCTTTATTAATAAATAAGGATAGAACATATCTAAAGTTATATGGGAAGTTACTGAATTTATCAAGCTTTTCCCCAGGTCACTGACCTACTGCTTTGTATTTAGAGATTTAACATCTTGTGGTTTGTGCTCTGTCCCAGGGAAATTGGTTACCTGTGGGTCCTGGCAGGGGAGCAGCTTTCCTTCTCCGCTTGATGTCTCCCATGCACAATGATCCTAAATGTACACTGGTTTGCCTGCAAGTAATTATAGGAGAAAACTATTAACAAAGGAAGAAAACTGCCACATAAATACACAGCTTGTATAATCTGAACCTATATCAAAACATTCTCAACCAAGATGAAGCTGCACAGTCAAGCCACCAATCTTGTTTATATCAAAACATAATTATGTTTGTTGACAAGTGCTCAGTATCTAAATGCAGCATCATAAATTGTTACTGGAATGAATAAATATAAAGGGAATGCTTTTTAATTTTCAAAACTGGCAATCTTTCTAGCTCAACATAAAACAAAAACACTGATGCTCCTGACAGGAAAATAGCTAAGATTAATTATCTAAAGAGATCACAATGCTGTTTGTAGGTTATCAATTGGCTGGTAATGCTTGACTGTCAGAACAGCATTTATCACATGGAAAATATTATCAGTTTTTTTAAGGTAAGATGAAGAATGAATGAGAAAACATGAAACAGTAAACTCTTCAAAGGTGCATGAAATAAACTTGTAGGATAACAATTTATCCTCTTCTAATTCACTGGCAAGTTGTGAGAATACCACAGAAGCACAGTATCTGGTAGGCTTCTTGAACAATTATGAGTTTCCACTTGGAGACTGGAAAATTGATGGAGATGCAGAGGATGGCAAACAAGCAAATTATTGCATTAAACTGAGTCAGTACCTCAGAAAATGGTAAATTCGGAATTTTTAAGTGTTGACTTTTGGAAAAGACTCTCAAAGGACAATTATTATTTTTCTTAAAGTAATATACAATGCCTGCAGAATTGAATATATGTAGCTATTTTTTTTTTAAATAACTAAAACAGAAGGGAATTTTTGAGCTGCACAATTTTAATAGGTATCTGTAAATGTTACTGAGAAACGTGTTTCTTACCACATAAGTGTAGTGAATTTGGATAAAGTTACAAGCTGAAAATTGCATCTGACAATCCACTGCAGCATAGTAACATTGTCACTCACAGGATCTGGTTTCAGTGTGGATATGTGACTTACTCTTTATGGCATTTATAAACTTTTTAAAGCTGGGCTGCTTCTAAATGAATAACAAATGGTGATATACTGTTGAGAGACCTCAGCTCTGCTCAATAATGTAAAAGAATGACAACAATGCCCTGATGAGTAAGATGACAATCCTCTGCATATTTCTTCTAAAAAGACACAGTAGATTAACAAGTACCACAGTGCTTGTATTTGAATAATAAAATATTCCAAGAAACTTATGTTTCACAGAGAAGTGCGCTCTAGCTTCACCTAGTGAACCCCTGTTTCAACACTTTTTTCCCTTTAAGAGACATTTTCCTTTCAATTCCAACATGAAATTTTATCCTATTTTAATATCCAGAAACTCAACACAGTCGAACTAGTAAACCAACAGGATAATTGTCAGTTCTGAATATAGAAAGAAATCAAGAAGAGTAATCCTTTCATAACTGTTTGTATGGTAAAGAAAATGAATATTTAAATACAATATGGGGAGACTAATTAGAGAGAAGATATTTGAGATGTTTGATCACCAATGAATCAGTATTTAACATTGCTATCAAAGATGCAGAAGAAGTCGTGTGATAAATTCTATGTTCTACAGTGTAAAATTATTGTTTTCTGAACGAAAAGGGAGAAAGTCTCCAGGAATACAAGTAGGATGAAAGATAAAAATTAATAAAGTCAGGCAATTGAACCTGAAGACCTGAGCCACAGCAGTAACAGTGAGCAGCATTTGAGTTATTTTACCAGAATTGATTATCTGTTACACTACATTGAGATATCTAGATTATTGATCTGTAAGATTATGGTACTGAGGTCTCCCCACTTTTCCTCCAGGCACAGGGAATGGAGTTGCAACAAATAACACTAAGTAAGGACTACTTTGTTATTGTTGTCACCCTTCATGTAGAACACAGCAGTTACTTTTTAATTTAAAATCAATGAACGTCTGAAAGGCAGCCTTGTTCCTTCAGCACAAATGAATCATTTGCCTTTGCCGATCACAACAACCCCATCACCAGCCAAGGTGAGGGTGGGTATTTCTTTGTTGTTGTCAAAAATTCCCTACACCACAAATAAATAACAATGTGCTAGAGCACCAATTAAGCTTTGTCAAACCCAGTTTGATGGCCACTACCATCAAATGTTCAGCCAACTTGTGATTGTAAAGCTGCATTTGCCTTCACCAAGGCTTAACATTTGATATGCTCTGCCAGTGTAAATCACAGCAAAACAAAAAGCTCTTATTTATTTATTTAGAGAGGATCAGACAAGAACTATTACTGCTCTGGAACTGGCAGGTTAGACAAAAAGAAGCAGAGTTGTGAAGCTGCACAGTACATTTTGAAATGCCTCTAATGGGGGTATTATAAAGTAGGGAGAACTCTGACCCTCAATCAGGCTAAGTTCAGCATTATGTTTCTTAGCATTAAATCAGAAGAGCGTGGATTACAGAAAGGAAGAAAGCTATTTGCCTGCCTTCTCTCCACTTACCCCTAGCTTGCTTCCAGCTATCATTTAAAAATAGTGCTCTGGAGGGAAGCTAGGCATTTTATTAGGGAAAAAATAAAACTTGTTAAGACCACCTTGCCTGAAAACCTGGCTTTTGATGTGCTGGTGACAGGGACTGGAGCAAGCAGTGTCAAATGGAATAATTTCTAAGGAAAGACAACAGGAACTTGTCGCCTCATTGTATGCATTTACAAATAGAGGCTTTTCAGAGTATTAGGCCTAGTTAAAGCTGCCCTCTGGATAAAAAGTGTTCCCAAGCAGCCTCAGACAAGCTTGGGAGACAAACAGATGTGACTATGGTCCCTGGCGTTTGGCAAGAACACTCACTGTCAATAAGAAAAATATGAGCATGGACAGGGCATCAGCTGCACCACGGCCGAGCAGGCCTGCAAGTGTCACAGCAGCGGCAAAGTTGTGGCAGAGGGAAATAAGAGGGCTGCAAAAGCCAGGCTGGTGTGAACTTACACAAGCATGCCAAGAATTTTTGTTGTTGTTGTGTCATGCCTCAACGTATTAAACAAAACGCTGGAGAAGCTGCTGTCAATTTTTATTCATTTTTCATCTTGCACACAGTGTTTAGATTCTCCTTTCTACATGGTAAATAAGAGTCTCAAAAATGAAGACAGACTGGAAAGGCAGCAATAACAAAAAAAACCAGAAAACAGCTATTGAAATAATAAATAAACCCCACTGAGTTTAGTTATCAAATCCCATAAATAAACCCCGCAGATTTGATACAGCAAACACTTTTCTAGAAGCAATGACATGCAAAGCAATTCACAAGCATCTACACATTTTTGTGAAACGTTTCCTCTGATGGAAATTTTGCTATTTCTCCTTAAAGGTGGCAGTCTCTTTATAATTTCTTTTCCTCAGGGTAATTAATGTAATTGCCCTTGCTGTGGTAACATGTCTAGAATTGTTTCTCTAAGCTCCCTAAACATTTATATCCATGCCTACACAACACAATCTCTTTTTCCATAATTTTCATGGCTCCACAGGCAAATATTTTTAATGCCTTTTCAGCAGTTACCCACGTTCACCTCTCCAAGACATTTGTAACAGGCCATGTCAGATTTTTATCTACCCTGACCTCTGTAGTCTGTGGATCATGTAGCTACATTCTCCAAATAAACATCTTGTTGTACAGGGGAACCTACAGCTAAGCTGCTTTAAATGCAATAAACCTATTGAGCAATTGAGGACCCAGCGGAGTTCTTCACTCTTTCACTGGTAGTTTTCACCTTTGCCGCTATCAGAGTTAAAAGTTCACCAGTCACTGAGAAGAACAGCACAATAAAATGTCTGTAGGACAGCAGATACTCCTGACCATGTGTTCTAGTTCTCTGGTTTATTACCTGCTTCTATACTCACTACCATCCCAGGTGTAAAAAAAACAAACCAAAATTTACTAATGAAGGCAGGTGTGGAGGAGCCTTTTTTTGTTTAACAGTATTTATCAAATTTCTGTACACTGACTTGGAAAATCTGATACAGCACATTATTATGATGTAATAATGTTTTCAAGAAGACTGATTTCTATTCCACAATTAGATGAATCGGTAATGATCAATACGTGCCTATCCATTACGGCGCTATTAATATCTCTCACCTGAGGAAGACACACACAGTGAACAGTGACACCCCGTTCTGCCACAGTATCAGTGCATTCCTGCAGATGGCTGTAGAACTCTGCAAGTTTATCACCACTGAATGCTTCAGCTAATGGAGAGGCTTGACAAAAGTTTTTAAGTAAACTTCTTTCACAAGACATGGCAAAAAGGAGAAAGTTAACTGCTTTGTATTTTAGAAGGGACTTGAGAGAATTATTTTGAAGGGGAAATCTAACTGAAACTGTCAATTCAATTAAAATACGGATAAAAAATAGATATTCATATGGATATGATTGTAGAGAGAATGCAGTAGGGATGACTTAATTCACTTAAAGCTTGAAATTACCAGACAATTTCCTACAAACTGAAACGGAGCAGGGAGAATGTGAAACAATGTTCACAGCAGCAGTTAAGGACGGAGAAAACAGAACTGAATTGTGGAACCCAGAGAAACAACTAATAAAATGATTTAAAAAATGGAATGTGTGGAACAGCTCAACTTTATAAAAATCAAAGAATACTCTGAGCAAACCTCCCATTATTTAAGTATCTTTTACACAAAAACATCACACAAATGATTCTCCTTTCACAGAATGGACCTGTGCTACAGCCTATCTTGTTCTTACATGGCTTAAAATGCAGACACTGCTCTATCTGGTGGCCAGTGGAACACATCCATTAGTGCTGCTTAAATAAAGAAGTCTGGAGGAACTTTAACTCTTACTGATCATTCCTAAATTACCACAAGCAGGAGACAATGGTTTCAAGAGCATTGGAGTCAACGGAACAGTTTATGATAAGTTTAGACGTAAACATCATTAAAATTGTATTATATACACCCTTCTAAACATCTCATAACACTAATAGCTAATTAAATTAAGACAAACATAAAATTCTACATTTCCATTTGATTGAGTCTCCAGAAGTACAGATTAAATTAAAATGTACCACTCCATAAACATATACTAAGCAACTAGGGCTGTAAATTTGGGAAGACTATTCTGTATCATCTAGGTATAACGAATACTTAATCTTTGCCTCTGGCATGGGTATCAATATAACCACAGAACAGATGCATGATGATTTCATAATATTACACCGAAATATGCAAGGCACGTTTGTTTCTGAGGAAAAATATATGAAAAACAATGGCTAAGGAAATTTATGAAGATAGATATCCTCTTTCCTTTGTGGTATACAGCTTGTCAACATGAATGCAGCCCTTGGTGTCTGCTTGAACACCCAGAGAAGGGTGGCATGTGCAGTGATGCACATGTCCCATGGACAGTTAGAGAGGGATGGTTCCTTGTCCTCCTGCCTTCTTTTGTCACTTTTCTCAGACAACATTCAGGAAATCAGTTCCATGCTTGATTCCTCCTCATCCTTTAGAAACAGTAACGCTTTTCTTCAAACTTGTCTAAAGAATGACATCATCTATGTAATAGATTGCGTCACCTACTTCTGCAAGTGTGAAAACCATTACATTAACCAGAAGAGCTATGCACTTTATTTCCCTTTTATTACATCTTAAAAAGATGTGATAAACCCAGGCAACTCTATCAAACTCCTTTCATACAATGCCAATCTGTTCACAACA
This sequence comes from Nicator chloris, assembly GCA_013400495.1. Taxonomy (NCBI): domain Eukaryota; kingdom Metazoa; phylum Chordata; class Aves; order Passeriformes; family Pycnonotidae; genus Nicator; species Nicator chloris. Next base: position 5,136 of record WAAE01005407.1, on the reverse strand, counting down.
TAACTACAAGCATAAGGATGACATACCTGTATTATTGAAGGTCCTGGTGCAATCCTGTTATGACTAGAATACAATCTTTCCCTGGCCCATGGGATTACGTCATCCCTTAATAAATACTATATCCTAACACACTCCTGGCTGTTATCTTGAGCAGCCCTTTTGTCATTCAGACACAGTGGTTGTCCCAGATTTATCTGAACACTACAAATCGACACATTCAACTCCACACTGGCATAATTTTAGCACACATGATGGAAAATAAAAATCTGCATCAGTACGTATGATCTGACACCCATACTCAAGCCTATGCACTTCATTTCTGAAAAGAGACCCTAAAAAATTAGTTCTGTAGTAGAGGCCTACTGCCCTCAGAAAGGATAATGCATTGTTTTTTCTTGGTTCTAATTAGTAATTTAAGCATATGTTCAGCATTTAACTCTAAATGTTTGCCTTTTCCCCAAGCTCTAAGACAGCTGTCCAAGATGTGAATGCCAGAAAACATTTAAATATCAACATCTGTTGAATTATGTTAATTTAGTGTAATATAATTGGGCATGAGTTGGAATTGATCAAAAGTATATGAATTACACAAAGGCAAATCCAAACCAATATCTTGGTGTACAAACAAGTCACCAAGGAACACTGAGGGAATAAACCCAAAAAATACACTTCTGTCAACAATTAGATAGCAAAAACTTTCAGCTTTCTTCAACAAATGACATGATTTCACATTTTCAATACAGGAAATTAATATTTCTACTAACTCAGAATATAAATTTCATATTAATTTAGAATATTTCTAAATATTTTTGATGGCAAGTTCCATCATTGTCTTGTGTGAGGAAATACATGACAACAATAATGCTCATATTCGTGCAATGGTGAAATGTAGTTTGAAAATAGGTTGCAGTAACAGAATGTCATCCTGTTACAGGACAATATTGTTTCACAAACTCTAAAGCAAATATTCTTTGGTTTCTTCTTCATCTTGCAACAACATTGTTGCTATTTGAGAGATATGGGCTTCGATCTAGCTCTGAAGGAATTTAGAAAATATCTTTATGACTTGAGCAGTAAACAGGGATCTGAACAGATACTTCAATGGAAGGATTTGTTAATATACTCAGCTACACTATTTCTTCCAGGTATTTCTGGATACGTATTTGTTTACCAAGCATGATATTCACTAAATATGCTCAGTGCAGAATAAATGTATTTTTTTGAAAAGATTTTAAAAACCACATTTTAAAGTTCTGGATTAGTCGTATAGAGTTAGGTTAAATTATTGCAAGCATTAGTGTTGTGTTTAAAATCTTCTAAAATAGGTAAGGAATAAGAAGCAACACCAAAAATCTGAGTATGTAGTACAGTAGCTCAAAAATGGAAGACAAAACATGGAAGTTTTATGTAATTTGCAGCTAACTGTTCAAATTTTCTTCTAACCTCCTTCTCTCACTACACAAAACCACAGTCTAAATAAAAGTCAGTGTGCTTGTGCCTCAGAATTTTAGTTAACGTGCACCAGGGCATACTGATTTACACATACCATATTCAGGGATCCTTCTGAAATTAGTAGGAACCTGAAAACTGGACAACTTAATGTGCAATAAAACCAGAAACAGGGAAACCCTCCTTCATGCATGGCTATTCATCTTCATCCTTAAAATATCCAGCCTTCACGTGCCTTTGCAGAGAAACGCAGAGACAAAACCAAATTTCCCGTGGTGGGGGAGATGATGGGACAGATGAGTGGTGAAAAAACAGAGTGCAAAACAACCTCCTTCACTGCTTAACCACAGGTTAAACAGTTTGTGGAACGACAGTGCAAGCCGCCGTGCACAGCTCCTCCTCAGACCTTACACAGCAGGAAGGGTCTTCAGACCCCTGAAGCACAAACTAACTTTATCCTTACATCATTAGTATTTTAACAGGTAAGATAAGACAAACAAAGTTTGAGCTGTGGAGCACAAACTGTGTAAAAAGAGAGCAAGACACAGCATTTAATGCAGCTGAACGTGAGAAACAAGCACACCATGTGCTAAAATTTGGTTACTTCAAAGTGAGAAATCTGCTATCAGTTCATTCAGGTGAAAAAGTCAATCCAGACAGTACATCAGGAGGATCCAGAGGTACATAATTTCTAGAGGTTATCTGATTTTTCCTTTTATTTTACACGTTTTTAAAATCAGGAAAACTTAACTTCCTGTTAGTTAACATACTCTCGTGTACCTGGAATTCAATTTTAAATGACAAATTTTCAGTACCATTTCGCAGCTTGTTTATACACCTTATAATAAAGTATATTAGATTCTAGTGCAAGAACTACAAAATTCAGCTTGTAGTTTTACATTAAAAATGGAAAAAAATCTACTCAGATCACATGAAAAGATGAATTTGCAAAACACAGCAGTTCAAAATTTCTGCTATTTTTTACAAAAGTTCTTTATGCGAGTTAGAAGGTGATACTTTCAAGGCATTAGGTGACTAATCAGCATTTATTCAACAGATACTTTAAATCTATCCATGAACCACTACTGAGGCTGGAATTAATTTCCATAAAATTAAAGCATCACACACTAGCTCCATTTTGAAACAACAAGTAAACTCTCATTGCCCTGTCCTCCTCTCCCAAGTAAAAAATCTTCTCAGCACCTCAAAAATAACACCATGGTAGAGAAAACTCAATCAGGAGTTGCCCTCTCCTAAAACGGCACCATCTTTTATCCTTTCCAGAGAACAAAAATACCAAACGGATGGAATAATGTTGTCCCTGAGGGTGACAGCAAGGGAGGGAAGCAATGTGTCCTCAAACATTCACATAATTTAATCTGGAACTGCAAATATTATTAAGCAGCAATCATAACAGCACAGTTACTGCTCCATGGCACTCCAAAGAGGAGATAAAACTGCTTAGTTGTTAATTTCTAATGATGTAAACACATTTGGATTTTAATGTTGTATCTGAATCTCCTGCATTATTAGCTCTGGGGTTACAAGACATTAACTTAGTACCTTTAATAATTTTACACTTGAATTAAAAGGCGTGTTTAAATATGACTTTATTTTAAAGTATTTTTGTTGAGACTATGTGTTCATGTGATGGCAGAAGCAAATCACCTAATAAAACAGCTACGCATTCCTTTGCTTTTCTGCAGCGTAAGTATGTGCACGTGTTCATGTATAATTTCCAAAAACCGGCTGAATTTACCTCCTCTGGTATTGTAATTTCATTCCGCAAAAGCCACATTAAACAATTACAGTTCTTGTAATTAACCAGTAGTCTAATGTACAGTTTTCTTATCCCAATCCATTAACAGCTGCTCAAAAAATGTAGTAATTAATGGTTTCATTTATTTTTGGCAAACCTGCACCTCGACAAATAGTTTTGTATCTGTTGCAAATTAGGACTCTTTCCCAAACAACAGATGACACGATGGGAAAGAGGGAGCAGGCAGAATCCTTGCACATCTTTGTCTCTTTAGAAGATCAAATAAAGAGCAGCTGTAATGTTATTTGTCACATCTGTGTAAAAAAGTACCATGTTCTGTACCATCAGATGGAGATGAACAAGTGCTGTACAAATGCACAAATAGGGTTTACCCTTTAAAACTGGGAAAGACAGAAAGTTGCAATTTTAACAAAAACGATACACTTTTGAAAAGCTTTCCTCAAGTTTGCTGTCATTTTTTCTCTTATAAGCTTTCTTTATATACTAATTCACAGAGAACACAGTTATAAGAAGTGAAAACATGTGAAAGTCATCCTCTTGTATCAGCACAAGGCATATTTAAACTGGATTGAGAACAATTAGGGAAAGGAGGGAAAGCAAGGGTTGCAAAAAACACTGGCAACTTTAGTCTGTGTTGTTCACCATGGCAAGAGAAGGCTTCAAAGACTTCTGGCCAGCTCAGGCGATCACTGGAGAACTGGCACACATTGATTAAATTCTTAACACAGCCTCAGTTAGGTAGCTGAAACATGACATGTAAAATTCTACTCCACCTTGAAACCACTTTCATGAGTATGACTTAGCCTTCTTTCAAGTCAAGAATGAACTGCATAGGAACTAAAAGTAGATTTTTTTTTCCCCTTCTTTTAGAGGGCTCTGGGCCATTGGCATGTGGAAAGCCAATACAGAATTATCAAGATTCAACCCCCAAAAATTACTAAGTGGTAAAATTTTGGGTGCTATTTTCCTTTCAGTTTCTCAATTTAGAGAGTATCAAAAGCACGCATCAAATTATAGCTACAATACAGTAAGAAAAAATAAATATGTACATGAAATAACTCATGGTACTTAACAGGAGCACACTACAAAAGAAATACGACACAAGACCTCTATGTAAAGGAAATAATTACACAGGAATAAGTTATTCAGAGTCCGTGGTTTTCCCAACCTGCAATTCTCTTGCTTCCAGATTACAGCATAAATTACCTGGTTATGGCATCGACTGTATGACTGAACGCAAAATATTAAATTGGTTAAGTATTCCGGTTATTCTGTCAAAAAAGGACAAAGGTACTTCTCCTCTTCATAAGGGTATTGTGAGGATAAGTACATCATGTATTTAAAGACAGGGAGATAGTTGTGTGATGGAGGACCCCCCCCATAGTTAACAATGCAATCACATGTTCAAAATCATGTTACAGCAGTTCAGCAAAATATCCTTCAACACTGTCCCCACTGCTGATCAAGGCAATCTGTTAGCCATGGGGAATCTCCTTTAGGTAAATTGCTTTTTGCTAAAATTTTAAGGAAGTGATTTAAGAAGACATATTTTACCTCATGAGGGAAGCAGGCAAAGAGCCCACGATCAGCTCTGGTAGTTCAGCTGCCAAGCAGCAACTTGTTAACTCCCCGTAACTCAATCATGTGCAATTGTTTGCCCACAGCCTCGGGCTACAGACAGACATTTGGTCTGCTAACAACTGTGCCAGATGAAGACATTACTATCCCAAGCTATTTGTTATCACACATCTGCTGGAGATTATCATCTCCACAGCTCTGCTGGAGGAAGAAATCATGTGAGCACGCCTTAATATGGTTTGTACAAAACCAGCCAATTTAATTTAAATAGGTGAGTTGAGCTAACCAGGCTGGTTTTGCCCAAAGCATATTAAAAAATTCAGAAAAAA
>WAAE01005406.1:62905-73780 GCA_013400495.1 Nicator chloris | reverse complement strand
GGGTCGGGCCGGTGAGGGGAGGCGGCTGCGGCCCCGCGCGGGGCGGCCGGAGAGCTCTGCCGGCCCCACGGGGTCGGGCCCATGAGGGGAAGCGGCCGCGGCCCGGAGGCGGGCCCGACTGAGGACTCTGGCGGGCCATCGTTTGAGGACCCCTGGCCTAAAACTCCTCTGGAGCTGTCCAGCTGCCTCTTTCATGGCCTGGGGTTTGGGTTCCACCACAGAGCTGTGGGACCGTGTCCCGAGAAGAAGGAGCATCTCTGTCTTTTGCCTTGGCTCCATTGTCTGGGTAGCCCACCGGGGCCTGGAGCTAGCCAGGCTGGACCCCACGAGCAGGGAACCCCCGACAGAAACTCATCCACCTCGGGCTGTGCTCGGGGTGTTGGCCTGAGCAGCTCCCAGGGAGCTCTGGCTGAGCTCAGCCTCCTTTGTCAGCAAGAGCAGGGCAGGGGTGGTTTATTCCAGGGTGCCTGAGCTTATCAATATTTACTGAGTCTCTCTTATCAATATTTACCGAGTCATCCATATCAAAGGGCCAGATGTGTGGTCGGGTGCCTTTTCCAGGCAGGCTGTTGCACAGAGCTGCTGGTGATAATTTCAATTTTATTCACAGAGAAGCTCCCCCAGCCAGCCCTTGAGCGGGGTGGGACAGCCCAGCTTGAGTTCAAGTGACTTTTATAGGGGAGAAACCTCCTCAGCTGCTCCAGCTCCAGAGGAATTGCCAGGACAGCCTGGATTTATAACTTCTTGCACTCCTGCTTGTTTACATCCCTGTATTCCCACCGGCTTTGGATGCAGGAAGAGAGACTTGGATAAAACCACTACAAATCTAAGGATTTTTGCACATGCCAAGGGTCAGGGGAGGGCTGTCAGGGCAGTTTTGGGCAGAACTGAGCCCATTTTCAATGTGGGAGTTCAGAAATCTCCAGATTTTCCCAGGCGCCCACAGCAATAATATTCCGATCTAAATTCTATGGAGAAAACATCTTTTCCTGTTGGAAAATTGCTTTTAACAATCGAAGTCTGCAACCAGGAATAATAAAATACTATATTATATATATAAAATAATATATTTATTTTATTTCCGGTTTTTAATACCGGAAAAACAATGGGAAAAAAAACAATTTGGAGCTCTTTGCTCATCAGCTAATTGTGATTTAAAACTTTTATTTTAATGCCTGTTTACACTAAAATCGCAGGAGGAGAGAGAGTTCCTTAAACACAGGTTGCTAAGGAATTTCTGTGTGAGGAACGAGCAACTTGAAGTGATTAAGGAGGCAGAAAATACATGTGAGACACGGGAGCAAGCAGGCAACAAACTGAGGCTGGTGTGTTCCTGCACGGGGAAAAAACAGCAGAGACAGGAATAAAAATAAAAGCTGCTCTTTGTACCAAACCCATCCCCAGCCTAACAAAATGCCCCAGCTCTTGGAGGGGGAACGTGCCACTTCTTGTGGCTGAATTAGAAAAACCAGGAATAGGGGAGGGAAAAGAACACGTCCAAGGTGTTTTGTTCCCAAATCAAGTGACTGAATCACTTGGGAAGAGGTTTGCACAGGGGTTGGTTTACATGAGTCAGAAAATAATTTGGGGCTGGTTCTGGAGCGTTCCCATGGAGTGGGTTTGGGGTTTTATCCACAGGAATTACTCAGCTGCTTGATCCGAGACTCTCCAGACACAAGCGGTGCTTCAGAGATTGTTGTACTTAATTAGTTTATAAATCTGTCTGCGGTAGCTGGGGATGAACATTTATTATCCAGCCCTGCAAGGACAGCGTGCTTTTCCCTCTGTTATGAGACAATATTCCAGAAGAGACCAGAGATGGGAGCAAGAAGGATTAAAACCCTGTCAAAACAGGCCAGATGTTCCAGAGCTCCTTCCACAGACCGTGGCACAGGGAGGGACACCCAGGGGCTGAATAAAGGCCTTGATGAACTTTTCAGGAAGTTGTATTGATAATAATTACCTGGCCAACAATTCATAATTAATAATTAATGATTAATTGTTATAGGTAATAACTAATATCTCATAATTTATAAATATAATTAATAATTAATAATTGTCTCCCCCAACCCCATGCCCGTAACCTGGAATAAAAAACATGCCATAACTGCATTTACTGTTGCCTTTTCCCCCCACCCTCCAGCTTCAAAATTATTCATTATGGATATTTCCAATAGTGTGGAAGACTATTTATTTTTTTGTTTTTGAGCTGGGTTTGCAGACTTGAGGGTGGATTTTTTTTGTCCCCAGAAGTGCTTCAGTTGAGAGGACTAGCCATGGGCAGGCTGGCTCCTAAGTGACTTTTATTTATTTTTTTCTTGTGCTTGTTTATTAAACTGAACACATAAATACAATAATTCTTGCTGCTCCTCCCAAGGAAAGCTCACCCTGTGTCTGGGAGGCCACGGCAGGCCCATCAATAGAATAAAATCCTGTTCCTGCAGCTCTGAGCAGCACAAGCAGCACATCCCAGAGGTGATAACGGCTCCACAGGGATCCTGGGAGGGCATTCCCTGGTGGCCAAGGAGCCTTGGGGGCAGCCAGGATTGATCCTGAGCTGCTGGAAATTGGCTCAGCTTTACTTACACCACGGGAAGATTAACCCTCTCTGTGCTCAGATCTAGATATTTTCAATTAACATCTTCAATTATCAGGAGGGGTATTAATTATTCAGTGGGTAACCAGGTGTGTTTCCAAGAGGAGATGCTCAATAGTTTTAAAGTGGGAGCTGGAGCAGCACAGAACCTTTACAAGTCACACAGGTTTAGTTTTTTTCTCTAATTGCCTCCTGGCCTGTCCCTATTTCCCTGCCCCACGGACACAGTGTGGCCCAGGTCACAACAAAGGTGACACATCTGGTTATGAAGAGAAATCATCACTTGTTCTCTTCAGGAAAAATCAAAATTAAATTAATCCACTCCAGTCCTGCCGTAAACAAAGGGAAACATTTATTTCAGGAAAGCTGAGACCAGAAGGTTCCCAGGATTCCCAAACCATTTGTGAAGCCCAAAGTTGGGCAAATAACGGGAGAAATAGACAGGAGCAGAGTTTAGAGCCTGATTTCTTTAGAGAGGGAATTGTCTGAAAAGTATCACAGAATTCCAGGTTGGTTTGGGTTGGAAAGGGCCTTAAATCCCACCCAGTGCCATCCCTGCAGGGACACCTCCCACTGTCCCAGGTTTCTCAAACCCCATCCAACCTGGCCTTGGGCACTTCCAGGGACGTGGAATCCACAATTCTCCAAACAAGGACTTGTTGTTACAAACATTCCCTCTCACATTTCGCCCAGAATTTCTCAGGTGTGAACTGATTTTTGTGACAAGTGTTCCTTGAAGTGGAGACATCCCCGTGAAAAGCTGCAGCTCCAAAAATCAATTTATTTTCAACAACAACAACAACAACAAAGACTGGCAAATTCAGAGTTAGTGCTGCTCCTGGGTCTTGTTCCTGACTGAGATATTCCCCTGTGGGATCGTGGGTTTGCCTGGCAGCAAAATGAACACAGAGCTCCAAAATTGTAAGGATTTTTATTTTTTTTATTGTATTTTATTTAGGTTTTCAGGTACAGAGCAGTTTTCTGGTTTGCCTTGTGCCTCAGGCTCAGTGTATCCTTTTCAGCCCTGTTTTACCTCCATCAGATTTCCATGAGTTCCACCTAAAACCTGTTTGCCTCCAAACCTCCCCCAGGGTGGTGAATTTAGGGCCTTTGTGCCTCTCAACCCAGAGATTTTTGTTGCACACATACAAACAGGAATATCCATGAATATACCTAAAACTATTTATCTGAGGTTTTTTTTCCATTTGTTTCTTAAATCTTCCCAGGATTTTCATTTTTCCCAAAGGTACTTTTGTTGAAACTTGCTTCTCACGTCCAAATAATTCCTTTTAGTCTCAAGCAAATGCTTCGTTTTCCGAGCAGGATCTACTGAGGGATTCAGACTATTGATTCCTTTCAAACAGCCTCAGCCTGGAGCAGCTTTATCCTTTTTGTTCATTTTTTATGGGTAATGAAAAACACTTTAATATCATTATGCTCATCAGATAAGGCTTAAAAACTCACCGAGGTTCAAAAGAAAGTCCTAAATAGGTTGGGAGGCTCAGCTCTGGATGCTGTCTCAGGGGAGCCGTGGATTTTCCAGGCTCCTGCATCCTGACACATCCAGCCCCTCCCCAGGGTTTATTTCATAATGCAGGGAATGCTCCTGGGCCGTGTTTTGTGGTGCCTGGGGGACTTGGGTTGGAGGAGGAACATTCCAGTGCGAGTTACCCTGTGCTGGCTCCCGAGAAATAACGCAGGAATTATTGAGTTCCTCTGATTTTCCTCTGCTTTCAGAGTGATGCCTTTTTGGGGCTACCTAAAAACAGAGGGCAGACAGAATTTAGGGAATAAAAAGCAGTTCTATTTATTGCAGGGCCCTCAGGGACATTCAGGGCAGACAAAGCCCCCCAGGGGCTGCACCCAAAAATGGACAATGCTCACGGCTTTGCACACTTGGATCACTTTGGGCCATTTGCACATTGGGGTTCATCTCCCAATTACAGCCCCAGGGAATGAAGTCATTGACCCCCAGTTTGCTGCCCCCAAGTCACTTTTGTTTCCATCTCTGGGGGCTGAGGCAGGGAGGGGTCCTTGATTGCCAGGCCTGGAGAGGAATTGTTGTGTCTGAGCCCAGTGGGGAAGCAGCAGCTCCCAGTGAGTGTGGGGTGTGGAGTTCTGCACTGAGGAACTGCAGGGTTACAAACGGATGGAAAATAGAAAAGATAAAATCCTAATTAATCCTTAATTCCACCAAGGGAATGTGTGTGTATGTGTGTGTGAGTGTGGAGGTGCAACTGCAGCTGGCATTCCTGGAGAATTCCTGGTTGGAGCAGGGAGAACAGATCCTGGGGAAATGCCATATTCCTCCATAGGGACATTAAATCCTTGTTTTTTCCAACCCCAGACTCATCCAGCTGGGTTAACAAACCTCAGGCATTGCTGGGGTTTCACCAAAGCCTATTGATTAAAGGCTCCAATCAATAAAAATTGTATTTTTTCCAGCTTTGCTTTGGAAAACCTGGAACCTGAAGGAAGCCACTGGATTTTCTTGCACATAAACCCCCCTGCAGAAGCTCAGAGAGGCTCTTGCCTCTTTTTGTGCCTCCTGGTGTCACATTTATTGAGTGTGTGATGGGCAGGTGTGTTCTGCTAGAAAAGAGAATTCCCAATTGATCAATTGATCGCATTGCCACGTTAATAATTTCTTTTGGGGAATTCACTCACGTTTTTGGCAACATTTGTTGGCACAGACGGGAATCTCCTCACAGTCAGGTGAAAGAAGTCAGGTGACTCATATATATATACTCATTGATATTGTGCTCAGATAACTGGAATAAATCCTGGATTATCTGTAGGTTCTAATATTTTAAATGAGCTGTATCCATACTGTGGGGGGATGTTTATCATTTCCCACAGCAACTGGAAGTGTCAGCACTCCAGTGACCCACGGTGGTTCAACATTTAGGGAGCGAAGGGTGCAGAGACCCCAAACCTTCCCCTGATGCCCCTTGATCATCATTTTCTCAATGTGTCACACGCCTGGCACTTCAGCATCATTCCATGGTCACGGGGTGTGTGTGGGGAAATTCAGGATTGACTTCCACAGCTCAGGTTATCAGTGGAGGTTAGGAAAGGCTCCAAGGGCAGCAGGAACCAAGATCTCCCCTCCCCAAAATCCTCCCTTGAGCTGCTTCCCTCCCTGCTGGTGATGGCCACCCACCTTCCTCACTGCAAGGGGAATTTCCCACGGAAAGCAACCCCTGGAGTTCCTCTGGAGGGAAATTGTGCAAAATCACAGAGAACAGAGGTGCTGGGATGTGGGAAATGACTCAGCTACACCCTGGTCCTGAGATCAGTGGTGTCCATGTGCTGTTCCTGGCATTTTTCATGGATGTGTGTGCTCATTGTCTCCCCAGCTTCCATCTAGGGGCTATTTCAGTGCCAGTCAGAACAATTAAAAGTTTTTTTTTCCCAGTGCCTCATTTACATCTCGATTTATTCAATAAAAACCTGTGCTAGAGAATAAATTCTCTTTCTCCTTGCAGAAAGCTTTTTCATATTTAAAGGTGATTATCATGTCTTGCTTCAGTCATTTTCCCTCCAAATTAATCAGCACCAATAATCTCAGCGCTGCCTCGTGGTCAGGGTTCATGGTTCTCCTTTGCATTCCTTTCTCCTGCTGGAACGTGGTGCTGATAATGGAATCCTTTATTTCACATCACTTAATGAGATGGGCTTTTAGAGCTCTGATCTGGGCACATGCAAATTTGTGAGGATTTTCTGGGATGCACCAGGCTCGGCACACGAGGAAGGCGACAAAACTGTGAATTTTATTTTCTTTTTTAGGAAGATAAAAAATATGAAGTGGCTGCTGCCACTGGGGTGCCTCGTTCAGGAGAGGAGAGAGAATTTTGCTGGATTTACTCCACATCCCAGGTTTGTGCTCTTGTTTTGACCATGGATTTTATCCCGGATTTTTTAAAGGCTGCCCCGACCCTTTATCGAGTTGGAGCTGCCCCATCCTCAGTTCCGAATGAGGAGTTTTACCTTGAGGCTGAGTGAATTGTCAGCAGTCAATGATTGTTTTGGGGACTGATTTCCCTGGGATTATCCATGGGGAAGGCAGGCTGGGGATCACCGGGGAGCTGCAGAAGTTCTGCTTCTTTTCCTTCCCCTTCAAGCACCAGTGGTGACCTGCTGGTGACAATTAACCTGGCCACCCCTATCCAAGTGGGAAGATATGACAGGAATTAGGTGAAATACTGGGAATGCAGGGGCTGATTTCCCAGGCTGACCCGGCCTTCAGTGATTTGCACATTAATGGAGTGACTGACACCAGCCCCCTGTCCCTGGATAAACCCTTGGGAAAAGAGGAGCTAAATCTCTGTGGAAATGTTTGCTCTGGTCAAGGACTGAAGTATTGATCAAACCCGGGGGTCAGGGAGGAGGAGACTGAGTCTTGATCCTGGGATTTGTGTGTCCCTCAGCCATCAGGACCCCGTGTGTGTTCTCCCTGGAAAAACTTGTCCCCATCAAGGTAAATTCAGGTAGTTTAATCCTAAATTTATTCCCTGCTGTGGCAGGTGACTGGAGAACTCCTGACTCCCAAGATTAGAGCACAAAATTCAGTTTGTGCCACAAAATTTGTGGCTCTGTCTCATGACTCTGTCCTGTGCCCATTGATTCCTTTTAAGAACATCTTTGGTTCTGCGGTTCTGTGCGTTCCCATATTCCAAAATCAGGAGGGAGCACTTTGATCCTGGTTTGGAATCCTGTAATGCACCAGCTGTGGGATTATCTGAGTGAAACCCACACAAAAAACCTGTCCAGGGCAGGCCAGGGATGTGAGAGGTGTGAGCTGAGCTCAGAGTCTGAACATTTGTGTGTGTGTCCATCTGTGAGTGCTGGGATGGGCCTTTGGAATCTTCAGCCAGTCCTGGGATGAAATTCAGGGGCTCCCAAAGGTCTTCAGCACCTACAACCCCTGCAGAAAAGACCCTGACCTGGGCACAGTCCTGTGGCATATGGACACCATTTATTTATTGTGCAGCATGTGGAGCTGCAGGATTATTGGGGCTTTTTTTCATTCTAATTCTCTCAGTGCTGCATTTGCCATCAATTTAACACGGTTTTCATTTTTGAATTGAAACTCTCGGTGGTAAAGTTAAAGGAAAATATGAACAAAGGGACTTTTCAAAGACACATCTCTGGCTAGAGGCAGGTTCTGCTGCCTCACCAACGTGTTCTGCAGGAGGTGAGGGGGTGGAAATGATCCCAGTTGTTCCAATACCATGAATAAACTCATGGAATCACGGCATGCTCTGGGTGGGGAGGGACATTAAAGGTCATTTCTTTCCACCCCTGCCATGGGCAGGGACACCTCCCACTGTCCCCGGCTGCTCCAGCCTGGCCTGGGACACTTCCAGGGATCCAGGGGCAGCCACAGCTGCTCTGGGAATTCCATCCCAGCCCCTCACACCTTCACAGGGAGGAATTTCACCCCAAAATCCCATCCAACGCTGCCCTCTGGCAGTGGGAATCCATCCCCCCTTGTCCTGGCACTATAAATTAAATATAATGTATAAACTATAAATCTGCTGTATAAATTACTTACCTGGGCATTAATTTATTCTCTGTTTGGGTTTCCTGTTGTGCTTTAACTCACCCCGGGCCTTGTTGATGCCACAATTTCCAGCAAGATCTCCGATAACCGAGTTAAATTGAGATTTAATGGCAGCTGAGTGCCCAAATCCCCTGGGCACTATTAAAGCTGCCAGTTTGGATTTCTGGTGGTTTGTAACGACTCAACCCCACAGACCTGGAGAAGGGATGAGCTCCAGGACTCCACTGAGCTTTGGGAAAGGCCTTGAATTTGCAGTTCCTGAAATTTTCAAAGCAATGTGGGAGGCCAGGTTTAACTGGGAGCAGTTAAATGGTTTTGATTTGATGATTTGCCCAGTTTTTGATGCTGCTGGTCACACTGGTGTCACCATAAAATCCATCCAGCTAAACACAAATATTCCCCAGTCTGGCACACACAAGTGTAGGAGGCAGGGTGGAGGTTTTCCCTGTTTTGGTGGGGCTTTTTATTTCTTTTTCTATATTTTTGATTAGTTTAGTTGGTCTCAGGAGCAACTGTATGTGGGAGCTGAGATGCAGCATTTTCCAACCCAGTGATAAATCTTAGGAGCCATCTGGGATTTTTTTTTCTTCTTTTTTTTGATTAAACAGTACTTGAGCAGCAGAGGTTGATTGATGAAAATCAAGGAGGGTGTGAATCAAAAACGATTCTCCTTTCTTTTTTGTTTTTTTCACCATGAAGATTGAAATTCATTTTCGGAGAGTTCAATGGAGATTAATACGAGAGTTAAACAGTCAAAAAAAAAAAGAGTTTTTCCAGAAATGAGCACGCATTAGGAGAGAGGAATGAAAAGAGGTGCCTGAAGCTGAAGATCCTGGTGTGCTCTGCCATTCAGCACCACCCAGAGTGCAGGAATGGCACCGGGAGAGGCGGCTGGAAATGGGAAAAATAACAGCTTCATCTTGCTGTTGGACAATGCCCTCCTCCAGTGACACCTGGCAGAAAAAGGGCATCAAATTTCCAGTGTTCTCGCTCCCAGGCAGCTGAGTCAGAGGAATCTGAGAGCTGGGTGCTGAATCACGGCTTGGAGAGGGGAATTTCAGATCAGAGGGAGCCACAGGGCAAAGCTTTCCCCCCACCAGATGCTGAATTTCTCTCATTCCCTTCATTCCAGAGCTTGGTCTCGATCAGACCCCACTGCTCCTCAACCTCCGACAGCAAATGCTGGGTTTCACCCAGCAGATCCTTGGCTTTCTGATTTTTTTTAGCATCAAAAGCACCACAAGGATTTTTAAAACAGTCAAAGTGGAGAAAACAAACAGCCAGAAGCCTTGAGAGGAGACTGTGGTGCCCAAAAGAAAATCATGGAATGAGGAACAGGTGCCCAGGTTTGTTGTGGCTGCTTCAGATTCCTCAATTGGGAAAATTCCTCAATCTCCTGGGAGAAAATTGTGATTTTTTTTTTTTTCTCCTTTACAACACTTTGTCCTCTGTAATCAGATATATTCTGCTCCTTCACACTCTGACGCCAGCAGAAAGGTCTGAAAGTGTCCCAAAATAAATCCAGCAGGAAAGACTGGAAAGGTCACCTGGAATATGAGCTTGGATGACGTGAGCCAAGGGCACAGCTCCCTTAAGGGTTCCACCACAGAGGGGGAAATGACACTGAGGTGACCCTGGAAAAGCAAAAATTCCTCAAAAGCAGAGAAATAGGTCAAGCATTGGATATGGGATGAAAGAATTCCTATTTATTGGAAGGTTTTATTGGAGACATCCTCCAGACAGCCCCGAAATGGCCCAAATTCCAAGGTTTCCAAATTCCAAGAGCACTTCCATTGCTCATGTGTATTTTGAGATGATTTATATTAGACAAATCCACAGTTTTTGCAACTCCAGACAAATCTGTAGTTTCTGTAGTTTTGCGGTTTTTGTGGTGATGCTTTGTTGTTACATGATTTGGGGCGGCAGGGAAAAAAACAACACAGATCTCCAGACTCAGAAGGTATTCTCTCTCTTTATTAGACAAACATCTGTTTTTATAGACAATTACGAGAAAAAAGATGTGATTGGACACTCAGGACACCAAGTACAAAAAGATTGTTTAAATTCTTCACAGACCAATGTTTTAGGAAAATTTCTCTCTCTCACAAACTTTACTACTGCCTTAATACTTGAGAGTTTTCCCTTTACCCAAGCTTTTGGCATCCACAATGCTGAAGTCCATCCAAATTGGAAAGAGATGGGTCTGGCAGGGAGGAATCCTTTTATTGCTCACTTCAGGCACGTGGAATTGGGTGTCAGGAAGCAAAGCAAGCACAGGCAGTGCAGAACAGAAAAGCTCCTGGTTCAATGTGAATGCTGCCATGGAAAACCAGGCTGGAAAAAGCCTTTATTGTGTGCTGGGGGTGGAGCTGAGCTGGGAGAGGCTCAGCGTCTTGGGTTGCAATATGTAATCAAAAATTATTTTTGTATTTCATTTTCAGCTGTTGAAACTGTTTGGGGAGGTGTTTGTTCTTTATCTCTTGTATGACCCATTCCTCATAACTCCATGGAGAGGGGGTGGGTGTCTCCTGTTCATGGCCCAGCTGTTAAACAGCTGGGGCAGTGTTCTTTATCCCTCCCAGGACCCACCCTCCCTCCAGGGGATCTGCTGTCCATGGCCCAGCTGTTAAACAGCTGGGGCAGTGTTCTTTATCCCTTCCAGGACCCACCCTCCCTCCAGGGGATCTGCTGTCCATGGCCCAGCTGTTAAACA
>WAAE01005406.1:30774-62806 GCA_013400495.1 Nicator chloris | reverse complement strand
TTTTGATATGGGAAGGGATGCCAGTCCAGGGGACAGGATGTTGGGCAATACCAGTGACCAGGCAGAAAAGGGGTCTGCAGGGATAGCAGGAAGAGGGGATTATAGAAATTAGCATAAGGAGGTAGTGCCTTATTCAAATCTAGTAGTTCTCATAGGCTGTATGTAAATTCTATAGGATTTGTGTTTCACACCGGTTGGTCACTGTAAATAGAATATTCAACACAGAATAGGATAAAATAGACTGTAACAGGAAATTCGCTCTCTTGGAACCCTCTTAGAACCCTCTTGGAACCCTCTTGGAACCCTCTTGGAACCACGCCAGCAGCTGGGCTGGCAGCTGATGGCAAACGCTGGCACCCAACGACCCCTGAGAATAAAGCACGTGTTCCATGAGCAACCCCCGTCTCCTGAAGTGTATCATCTAACCATCGAGAGGAAACTCATCGCAATAGGCTGTGTCCACTAAAGTGCTGGGAAGGCATCTGGGGACCTCTGGGTTGGGGACACCGAGGTCTGGCACATCCACTGGGAGAGCATCAGGAGGAACCCAAGCCTGGAAATCTGTGCCTCTCAATTCCCCTTGTGCAGGGGAAGAAGCCTGTGATGATAAATGTTATTTACAGGGCTTTATTTACTTTTAATGTGCTTTTATGATTTTATTGCAAACCCACTTTTCTGGAAGTGCTGATATCTGGAGCCAGGCCTTCAGGAGGGGTTTGTCTTACTCCTTACTCCCAAGGAGCTTTTCCAAAAGACAGTTTTACCTTCTCCTTCTTCCTTCAAAACCCTGAAGAATTGCTGTGTTCACAACGCCGTAGTTTGTTAGATTATTCCCCCAAATGAACTTCCTGTTGCTGTAAAATTTAATTAATTTCCAGAGGTCATGATTTATGAGGTTAATAATTAAAGCCAGGGGTTCTCAAAAATGCTTTATTTTCCTGTTCCCCAGGTGTGCTCCCTCTCAGAGAGACTCCAGAGCCATGGCTGATTTGTCTTCACGTTGGGAGCAGCCTGCAATAAAATCTGCCTCGAGGATCTTTGCCAGGCAGGCTGCAGGTTTTTAATGGGAATTTTGCTTTGGGAAAAAAAACAAGTTTGAAGCAAGAATTGACTTCTCAGGAGTGTGATGGAGGAAAGTCAGGCACAAGCTGGTGTTTGCTGCTCACAACTCAGCACCTCAGCCTCCTGGTGAAATCTGTTACACCAGTAAAGGATCTGTGGGATTGGAGCTCGGAGAGCTTTGGGATTGTGACAGGGCCTGAAATTGGTAATCCTTGATGTGTTTGGCACGTTGAGTTTGGCTCTTCTCTGCTGGAATAAATAAGTGGATGGGACTCAGTTTTCTCATGCAGAAAAGGCAATTCTTTATTCACAAAACTCATATTTACAGGAAATATCAGAAGGCACTGTGTTAAACTGAACTGGTCAGCAGTACAGTGAAACTCAGTTCGTTGGTCATACACTAACTATTGTATATCTTTATTAAATTTTCTCTCTCTAGACATGTTTACATATTTTTTTTACTGATTTTCAAGGGACAGATTCATTGTTTATGCAGGTGCAAACTTATTTTTCTCTCTAAGAAGAGCTTGTTGTGTTCATTCCCATAATTTTTCTTTATGGGAACTTACCAGCTCCTTCTAGCTTAGCCAGAGTAGCAGGGCCTAAACCATATTTTATAAGGCCTTTCTTTCATAATATCTCTACCTGTCTGCAACATTTTTCAGAGCTGACTCCTTCCCTCTCCAGCCCCCTCTGCTCAGGGCCCAGCCTGTGCCAGTGAAATGCCTGGCACCAGGGACATGGATGGGATTAATTGGCAAAAATTCCAGTTCCCTGCAGTGCTGGGGTCTGCCTTTCAACCTGTTCCAATTCCAGTCCTTGCCTGGAGCCCAGGCAGCTCCGAGCCTGGATTTAGTCAGATGTTTTAGATCTTTGGATATAAAACTCTCCGTAGGAAGCATTTGGAGTTGGTTTGGTTCTGAGAGTAATAATCCCTTGGTGACAAAGGACAGTCTGGAGAGAACGGCCTGAAAAACTCAGCTCAGTGATCTTAAAATCTTTATTCTTTTGAGAGGTGACTGAAATCGTTCCTGGAACTAATGATAGATTAAGGGACGTGCTCTTCATTCTCTGTTCCAGCTTCCTGTCACTGCAGGGCCCCTGAGCCGAGGTCTCAGACAAGGAAAGAGTCCTGGAATGGGACAGGTGGCTCAGAATTCCCTGTCAGCTTGGAGAGCCGTCCCTGGCTGAGGTCAGGGCACACCCAAATGTCCAGGGCTGTCTCCATCCCTCTGTCCATCCCCTCCTGCATCACCTGCTGGGGCTGCCCCGTCCCTGGCAGTGTCCCAGGCCAGGCTGGATGGGCTTGGGGCACCCTGGGACAGGGGAGGTGTCCCTGCCCACGGCAGGGGGTGGACCTGGATGGGATTGCAGCTCCTTTCCAAACCCAAACCATTCCAGGATTCTCCAATCCACCAGCAACACCAAAAACTGACTCAGCAGAGCTGTGGATATGAAGACAGAGACTGCAGCAAACCCAGCTGAGGTCCTTCATCCCTGGGTGCTGTTGTGGTCCCCGTTCTGATCCCTCTCCTAAAGATCTGCTGCACCAGGAAGCAGCTGGAAACCCCTCAGGAGCTCCCCCACTTGTTGAAAGGGAAATTCCATTAAATTTCCCAGCAGATCAGAAAGCTGATTCCCGTTTTCATTGGATACTCCAAGACAGGCTTAGCTCAAAACCACCACAGGGAAACTTTCACCTTCCTGTCCTGAAACAGCTGCTCTGTCTCTGAGACACAAGGAACAACAATAGAGACAGAGTTAAGAAAATCACCCTCATCAGGTTTGGCCACAGCAGCCCCTTGATTTCTGAGGGGCTGGGATGAATGGCAGAGGAAAAACCTCGTTTTTAGCTCTGCTATTTCTGGCTGCAGATTATTGAGAAGTGTCAATGCAGCTCGTGGGTTATGGGAGCTTGAGCAGATCGAGACCTCAAGGCAATTCCACCTGTGCTCCTGGAGCCTCACGCTTTCGAGGCAGCACATGAAGAATTCTGCTGGGAACAAATTGATTTAAATTTCCCAGGGGAAAGAACAAAATAAATTATAAGGGCTGGTCCCATCTGAGATAGGAGGACTGTGAAATGGAGCTGAGTGTCTCTCAGTCTCCTCCCCACCAATTCCATCCATCTCAGCCAGCAGTGTCAGTAACCCTGGCAACTCCGTGTTTGTTTATTTGTTTTCTTCTCTGCTCCTGTGACAACTAAAACTCCCTTTTTTTATTGTTGTATTTGCTGGTGATGTAAAACCAGAGCCCAAATCACATCATGTTGAAGGAGGCAGGGGGAGGAAAAGGCTCAGGATGCTTTTTTAACACAAATTTTGTGTATCTATAAGCTTAGGGGTAGCTGAGACAGCTCAGATGTGATTGTAAAGTTTCCAACAGGTTTATTTTGTCAATAGATCTTGCTGTGGGGGGATATTTAAGTCCATCTAAAATGCCACTGAAATAAAAATGAAGGGACAGAGATCTGGGGGAGGTTCCTGCCACCAAAAGCCATCCTGGAGGAGAAGTGGCCAGCGAAGCAGGTGAAGCTGAGGCCTTTAATGTGGAGGTTCCTCAGCTAAAACCACTTCTCTCCCACCTGGGCTACAAAGCCTTCCCAAGCACGGGTCCAGTGAAAAGTTCAGGTGTCAGCTTTGTTCTTCAAACGGCAGCAGAAGGCTCCAGAGCTCAGAGGATGCCTCAGAAATGGGGAGTTTGCTGAGAATGTCTCAGAAATGAGTTCTGGGCAGTTCCTTGTGTCAGGGAAAGAGCTTTTCCTGCTGTACCCACACAAATCCTGAGGGTCTGGAGTGGCAGCTCCGTGCTGGCTGCACATCCCAGCCCTTCCTCACTCCTTGGCGACTCCAGGGAAGAGGAATGTGCTGTGAACCTGCAGAACCCCAGAAAATCACCCCCATCAGGCTCAGGCACAGCAAACAACGCATTTCTGAGGGGCTGGGATGAATGGCAGAGGAAAAACCTCGTTTTTAGCTCTGCTATTTCTGGCTGCAGATTATTGAGAAGTGGAAATGAACCTCTCTGATTTGAGTATCAGGGGGTTTGTAGGACCAGCTCAAATATCTGCACCAAGCACTTGTTCCACGGCCAATTAACTCCATTAAGGCCACGTTTTAACCTTGGCTTCAGCCACCTGATAAATATTTTTCCTTTTTGAGAGCTGCAGATTCCAAGGGGGGAATCACGTCAGTGAATTTTTAGCTGACTGGCAAAGGTGGAGATTTCTTCTGGACACCCCAGAGTTTTGCAGTCTCACGCAAAGACTGAATAAACACGAGGAATTCTGTCTATGCCCGTTAATTTTCCAGGATTTTGGTGTTCCATAACACGTGCCACACTCAGTTTTTCCTCTGGTCACTCCAGCTGCATTTTAAGCACTTGATCCTTGTTTTTTTTTAACCAAGCTTCTTCACTTGGGAGCTGCAGATCCTCTGCTGTGTTGTCCTATCTATGATTTAACTTCCAAAGTTCCGCACTGCCAAAGGACTTTGATAGAAGGTCAAGCTTGTTGATTATGAAAAAGTAATTGAAATTTGTTTTATTGGGGCAGGGGAAGGAAGGGAAGATGATTTGTATGTATCTGATAATAGAAAACATTATGGTCATTTATTTCGGTTTCTGTAATTGAATTTCAAACCTTTCAAGCTGAGGCGTGTGCACTGTGGATACATCCAGCCCAGAAACTTTCTGTCATTCCCTCATCCACTCTTGATCAATTTTAGTGATTGTATGGATTTGTCTTTGCAGAAGTTGATTCCCAGCCTGCAGTTAAAGAGCAGCAGCTGAAGGGGTTGCGTTATTGGCAAACAGCTAACGTGGGTCAGGCTGCTAATTGCTGCTGCCAGAGCCTGCAGAGCTGCCTGCGACGTGGGGAAGTCATTCCCTGCTCCTGGAATGGGCTGGGCAGGGGAGCAGGGGCTCCTGGAATTCATGGAATAATGCATCCTTTCCCCTGTGGCACGTGTGTATCCATCGCCGCGTGCTCACGGAAACCCAGCACGCTCCCATCAGCAGGGCTAACCTGGAAACCTGGGAATTGGTCACTTTGGGATGCAGAGGGATCTGTGATGTTGGGGAAGGTGATACAGGGAACCCTTATAAATATGATTGTTTGGCAGGAGGTTCGGAGAACATCGGGCCGGTGGGTGAGGTAGAAATGACGGTCACTTTTGATATGGGAAGGGATGCCAGTCCAGGGGACAGGATGTTGGGCAATACCTGTGACCAGGCAGAAAAAGGGTCTGCAGGCCAGGCAGGAAGAAGGGATTATAGAAATTAGCATAAGGAGGTAGTGCCTTATTCTAATGTAGCAGTTCTCATAGGCTGTATGTAAATTCTGTAGGATTTGTGTCTCACACCCACTGTAAATAGAATATTCAACACAGAATGGGATAAAAATGACTGTAACAGGAAATTTTTTCTCTTGGAACCACGCCAGCAGCTGGACTGGCAGCTGATGGCAGACCCTACCACCCACGACCCCTGAGAATAAAGCACGTGTTCCATGAGCAGCCCTGTCTCCTGAGAAATATCATCTGACCATCGTGGGCACGCTTCTACACTGCAGGGCTCCGTTTTGCATTTCCCAGCCCTGAGAGCAGGCAGGGAAAGCAGCACAGCAGGGCAGGAAGAGCTCACCTGGTCCTGCAAAACTTTACCTGGGTGTGCTCTAAAACTCTGTGCGTGTCCCAGACAGAGGAAGGATGGGGAGAGGATGGCAGGACACTGCTGAGGGAATTCCTTGCTTTTCTGAAGATCCAGATGATCCCAGAGCTGGCAGAGTTCACCTGCCTGCAGGGAAATTCAGGGCACCTCTCCCAGGTGTCCTTTGCTTTGGCAGAGCTGTTGTTGCCCTGCCCATCTCCCAGCAGCTCGAAATGTTGGAGCTGGCAACGTCTGGCTGGTTTTCCCTCCCTTAAAACAAACCAATTATCCAGGCCTGACAAGAATAGAAACAGAAGGTGGTAATTTCTTGCACTCTTTAATTGCCTCCCAAAGAGGATAAAGCAGTTACTTAAAAAGACTCAGTCTTCATCTGCACTGTTGAAATAAAGCCTTCTGAGGATAACTTAAAAGGACAGATGAAGAGCCTTGGTTTGTTAAGGGGAGCCAGGCCTAAATGAGCTGCTGCCTTCAACAAACCCTGCCTATCATTAGGAATTCTCTCTGTCCTAGGAAACTGTGCAAATAGCATGGGAATTCATGCAGGGCCTCCAAAAAAGGAACGAGATTTTGGTAGCTGGCCTTTCAGAAGCCATTAGGAGCTCTTGCAGTAGGAAACAGCTCAATGGGTAGGAGAGGTGTGGTTATCCCACAGGAACCCTGCAATTTTCTGTGGGACCTCAGGTTGAGGATTTTGGATGTCCAGGAATTCAGTCCTCAGCTCTGTCTGTGTGAAGTTGTGCCATTGTCCAGGATTTACACTGGGGACTGATTTCTTTACATCATCTCCATGGTCAGGAATATCCTGAGCCTCTCTCCAGTCCCTTGTGCTCGGGCAGGTTCATCCTGCACTGCACTGACATCACAGGGCTCAGGGCATTTCCAGTTTGGGGTTTTTGGAGGTAAAACCTCCCTGATCTGCCCTGTGGGAAGCAAATGAGTGGCTGTGGCCAAAATCTGTTTCATGAATTCTCGGAGCGTTGCTCTCCCCGTGAAAAACAGCACAGGGACAGCTGAGATAAGAAAGTGATCCCTCAGATAATGGAGATCCTGGTGATCAGAGCACAGTGCCAGGCTGCAACTGCTGCATTTTCATGCTTATGAAAAAGATCTGGATGTGAATTTCCCACCTGTCCACCCCGCCCTGGGCCAGCCTGAATCCCCTGAAGCTCCTTGTGTTGTTCCCCACGGGAGCTCAGTGCCTGAAAAGAGGATAAAAGTGAGCTGTGCTTGTTATCTGCCAGAGCTGCTGGAAATATCTGCACTTAATAAAGTCTCTACTTGGACATTTCAGCCGTGCAGGTGGGATGTCTTCAAAATACACCACAGCAAAATGCTCTTTTTTGTGCCACTGTCATTCCTGCCCCGCCTGTGGCCCTCAGTCCTGGCTGAAGGGATGAAGATCCTGGTTTTCTGTGAATAAATCTGATCCTCTGCCTTCTTCTGGGCCTTTGACTTGGTTAAATTTGTTAATCCTGGTTTCTCTGTGTGTTTTCTCCTTTGTCTTTCTCTTTGTGTCTGTGAAAAACGAGCAGCTCTGGATGCTTCCGTGCCCTGTTTGATCCATTGGACAGGTGTTTTTTAACTGGAAAAAATACTCCCAACCAAAATGAAAATAAAAGTTGGAGCCAGGTCTAATGAGAGCATGCAGAGAACATTCCCTAGGGGCTGTTCTTGAGGATGTTTGGTAATTCCTCCTTTTATAAAGTGTAACATAAGCTGGGAAAATTGCGTTGGAAACGCTTCTGCTGCTGCCAGAACACACGGGGAGCAAAGGAGAGCAGGGAAGGGGCGTAAAGAAAACCAGGGAAAACTTGTTTTGCTGAATAATTGCATTCCTGCAAGTCGTTTTTCCAGCATAGAAATGCCTAGAAAAGAAAGGAATGAGGGCATCCTCCTGCAGCTGGCAGCCAGAGGGATTGGATTGCTCCAGGAATGGGATGTGCTCCCACTTGGAATCGTGGCAGCTCCACAGCCTCGCTCCTGGAGCTCAGTCAGGGCTGGGAATTTGTGTCCCTCACCAAGAAGAATCCCATGGAATTTCTTGTGCGTGAATTTTGGCTGCTCTAAGTTTGTGGTTTTAGGTCTGTTTTCCTCTGGACAGCTGAAGGACAATTCAGCTCCAAGGGTTTGGGGAAACCTTTCTGAACCTGAAGGATGAAAACAGAGGAAAAGTTCCTGCTGAGGAAGAAAGGACCCACAAAAATCTGGGGCCTGGGAGGGGTCTGGGGGTTCCTGTGAGTGAGAGGGGCCTTTTAAGGATCTCAGTGAGGCAGTAAATACTTGCACTGGAATGTGGGTAGGACGAAAGTCCCTAAGATTTTCCTTCTTTCCTTCCTCTGTGAACCAACTCCTCAATTTATCTCTGTCTCCCCGCTGAACTGAGGAGATCTGTTCCACTGGAAACTGGTATTTTGAACCAGTTCCTGTCCCAAATGATAGTGAATAATCAGAATTTCCTGTGAAGTATCATGGGAGGGGGAAAGGAGCAGAACTGAACCAGTTCCACATTAAAAAACTTTCATAACCATTCATGGAACTGATGGGAAAATCCATCCATTGGAGCGAGCAGGTTTTGTTTTGTTCTTGGTTCAGCCTTGCATGGCAGATTCCAGAGTAACTGGAGCTTTTTTTGCCGCTGGAAATACCACAAAAATCATTAAACAGTGGTTCAGTACAAGGGCTGAGATGCCAGGTTCTGTCAGAGGGAGCAGAGGGAATACCCTGCAAACATCCAAGGAATGTGTCCAGGAGCAGGACAGGAGGGGGAGCTCCTCGTGCAGATCCCTCGGTGCTTTGGGATTAGGAGGGAAAATCAGTTTCCAGCCTGTCCCTGTGATTGCTTAAAGCCACCCATGCCCCGGATTTGAACCAGACCCACAAAGGGTGAAAGGCTCCGTCTCTCCCTGCCAAACCCAGAGGATGCAGCTGCTCCCAACATGGATTTGTAACAAATCCTGCCCCGAGGGCAGCAGCCTTTGCTTTCTTCTCTCTGATCATTGATGGTAATTTAAAGATTTCCCTTTCTTCCCACTCCTCCCGTGCCCCTTGCACCCTTTTCTGCCTTCAGCCATCTAAATCCAGCTAAATCTTCTGAAAGGAGATTAAGGACTGGTAGATTTTAAACAGTGCAAACCAAGGTGGATGCTCACACTCCAAGGGGGGGTTTCCCACAGTTCCTTGATAGACAAAGAAGTCCCGAGCTTAATCTGCTCCTTCAAAGGAAGATTCCAACCTCATCTGAACAAAAATGCAAACACCTTGAGCGAGGCGTTTTCTTGTTGATTCTAACCCTGCCCAGCCTCTGCTGTTGGATCGCCACTCCCTGCTCTGCTCTTCCTGGCATTCCCTGCTTCCCCTTCCTCTTCTTGTTGCAAAACCCCTACTGACTTCGGGGGGGTTTGTACCAGAGCAGCATCAGTTGAGGTTTTCCACCCTCTGAGTTCTGCTTCCACCCTCAGTTCACACCCATCATTGTTGCTGCATGAACAGACAACGTGAACCCGACAATTTTTTAGACTGAGGAAGTCTAACTTTAATAACAAAGTCCCTTTTATAGTTTCCATAAAAAACTTCCCATTTCCAGTTGGAAATGATTGGTCAATTGTTTACCACTCAATTGTTTACCATGATTGGCTAATTAGAATAAAAACTTCTCTACATATAAACAAGATAACAAACGCCAGCTGTGGAGAAGATGTTTACATTTTTTCCACAGCTTACCCGGGGGACACCTCACCCTGTAGCTGAAAGGTTCAGCTGCAGTCTCTAGGAAAAAACTAAAGTGAGATCCACACTCTGCACTCCAGGGCAAAAGCAGCCCCAGGATGTCCCCGTGGAATTCCTGCTGGGCAGCTGGATGCTTGCAAAATGGATGTGCTCTTTGCTCAGGAGACTCCAGGGGAACGTGAAGAACAAGGGCAGAACGTGGCTGTGGTGCTGCTCAGCTCTGCTGTGTCCCCCTGTTTGCTGGCACTTCCCGAGGTGTTCAAAAAATAGGGACAAGACAATCACCAGCTGACTGTTAATTAATGCAAATGCACGTTTGTGCATTCATTCTGCTTTCAGTTCATCCTCCAAGATCCCTCCAGTTCCTTGTGTGACTCTCCTCTTGTGTGTTTTCCAAATTTTATGACCTTGTAAGAGCCAGTGTTCTTTAAAACAGGATTTAAATCATGATATTACGCTTGTGCTTAATTTTCTGAATGTTATTGTACAAGAACCAGCAAAAACCACAGTGGTATTAGGCAATGCCCAGGATTTCTTTTGGAGTGTTCGAAGGGGGTGTCACAATGTGTGCAAAGACTCTCTGTCATTGTCCTATTGATTTTAGGTTCCCTGCCATGCTCAGTGCAGTTGAGGATCGGGGGGTGACACCTCCAGAAGGGGCTGCTGATCTCAGGGCTTTATTTTGGGTTTGGCAGCCCGGCCTGGAATAATTTACAGCAGTGAGGTTTGAACTTGGAGCTGTCCTCACTTTTCTGTCCACGGTGTTTATTTGTGGGTGGCTGAAACCAGGAAAGGTCCAATCTTGACCTCTCCTGAAGATCCCTGTAGATAATTTAGACATTAATCAAGCTCTGTGCTCTCTCCTTCCCTTCGTGAGCATTCCTGACCTGAGACCAGCGTGAGGAAGCAAGTAAGGACAAGTGGGAATGTCTTCACCAGCCCCACTTCCCACTCTGCCAAGCTGATTTATCCCTCTCCTGCCCCATCCCTCTGCTGGAAATTCACTCTTGGAGACAGCAGAAACTTTCTCTCCTCTGATTTAAACAATAAAAAAAAATTTTCTGGAGATCACTCAGGTTCCCTCCCACATTGCTTGGGAGATTTTCCTTCAAAGTTTTGTCTGAGCAGGGCAGGAGCATCTTCCCTTGTTCTCCCCATCTCAGATCAATATAACGACCTTCACCAGAGCTGTAATTGCATTGGGCAGGGATGCATCAAACCTCAGAATATTTGATTTGTCCTCAACCTCAGGTGAGGGCTCTCAGCGTATTTTTTTCTCCCCGGCCCTCTGCAAGTGTAATTCCCTTTAAATCTGTGGGGATGGCTCTGAGACTGCTCCCGTAAAGGAGGTGGGTTAATATCCCTCCTGTCCTTGCCTTTACTGCAGGCAGTGGCAACGAGGGGCCTAATTAGTGTGATTGGGTTGGTGCTTAAGGATGTTGCTCCAAGAGAAACTGGACTGACACCACACAACTCATTAAACTCAGCTCTCCCAACAGCAGTGGCTTTATGTGGAAGAGAAAAGAAATCCAGCAAGAGGGAAGTCAAAGTAGAATCCTCATCAGAGTAATTAGTGCAACTCGTTATTTCCCAGAAGCCTCAAATGGGCACATTCATTCTGAGGGGATGCCAAGGGTATGGCTGGATGGAGCTGCCTCGGGAGGGGAGGAAGGAGAGGGGGTTTGCCCACATTCCCTGGCCAGGGGAGGGGACGGGTGATGCTATTAGCACAGCTAATCCCCTTCCACGGTGCTCATTCCCTGCCATTGTCTTCATTTGGCTGCTGATTTCCCTCACGGAAGTCTGCTGGTGCTCATTCCCTGCCATGGTCTTCATTTGGCTGCTGATTTCCCTCACGGAAGTCTGCTGGTGCTCATTCCCTGCCATGGTCTTCATTTGGCTGCTGATTTCCCTCACGGAAGTCTGCTGGTGCTCATTCCCTGCCATGGTCTTCATTTGGCTGCTGATTTCCCTCACGGAATTCTTCTGCCGTGCCAACTTTAGTGAGTAGGAATTTGAGACAGGGAAAAGTCCTGCCTGGGCTGTGGCAAGTGTTCCTGGAAGGAAAAGGAGCTGCTGGTAGGTCTGGAGAGCATCTCCAAGAAAACCTTCTGCTGGTGGTGGCATCTCCTCGGAGGATCTGTGTTCCCGTCCCTGGAATCCATCCTGTTCTGTCCTGCTGAAGCTGGAATGCCTCAGTCAATCTGAACAAACAGCTTTGCCAGCAAACTTCCTGCACTTGGAATGATTGAAGGGGAAAGGACATGATGGAATAGAGGAGGGAAGTCATCTGCCAAAGTCCTGGAATGCATTCCTGGGCCCTCAATTGCAATTCCCGTGTTGGGGGCATGTGGGGTCACCCCTTGGGTCACTTCTGACCTTTGGAATTGTGAGCACACCTTTCAGAACCTCCTGCTCTGGTCTCTGGCCAGAATTCCTCACGGATGGGCCTTTTATGGGCCCAGTTTTCAGCTGCCCAGAGCAGCTGTGGCTGCCCCTGGATCCCTGGAAGTGTCCAAGGCCAGGCTGGGCGGGATTTGGAGCACCCTGGGATTGTGGATGATGTCCCTGCCCAGGGCAGGGGGTGGAATTACATGAACTTTAAGGTCTCTTGCCTCCCAAACCATTCCATGATATCTGACTTCCATGATATTGCTAGAAACGAGTTGGGAGTTGAGTTTTTGGGGAGGGAGGTTTGGGATTTGGGGTGTGGTTCATCTCGGGGTTTTTTTAACAGTAAAAGATATTTATTGCATCACTCTAAATCGCCCTGCTTTATCAATACAACAAAGAGGGCAACGTTTTCGTGGTGGAAGGATGATTATTTTTGTTCATGGATTTATTTTGCCTCCCTTTGGACCCTCCCCGTCCCCAGCGGTGCAGTGCAAGCAATCGATTCCCAAGCGAGAGGAACAAATAACTCAGCGATGCCACAGGGATAAAGCCCGGCTTAAAGCTCATTTGCCAGGCGGCGTTTGCCTCTTAAAACCCCCCTTTGTCATGGAGAGCAGAGATCCTGCAAATGCGATGTGATTGCAGCTGGAAAAGATGGAAGGGCTGCGTTCTGACCTGCAGACAAAATGTGTCAAACGAGACCTTTCAGCGCCGAGACGCTCCCAGCCTTTAATGAAATCTGTCAGGTACAGATGAATGGTTAACCTGCCTTTCGTTCTCCCGGCTTATTAAAATCATTAAAAGCCAGCAATAATTATGATGCTTTCTGACTGCTGTATTTATGTCAGCCCCGGGGGTCTCGTGCCTGCAGGAGGATGCTGCTCGGATGGGAATCGTTGCAGAAGGTCACTGGAGCTCCTTCCCAACATCGGCATGGGGAGCTGGAGGTTTTTCCTCTTTGCTCTCCTTTTTAAGTGCGGGATCTGACCTGGAGGACACAAACAGGTGGTTTTTGCTATTTTTTTTTTCGTTTATCAATTAGGAATTGAAAATTAAATCAGCTTGTATTCCAAACTGAGAAGTTCCTGATCCTCTGCTCTCGGGTTTGAGGTTCCCAAGACATGTCAGAGCAGAGTCTTTTTTCCCTGAATGCCCCGTGCTGAAGCACAAGAAGAGTCAAAGCCGCCGTTTCAGGTTTTCTCTGGGTTGTTTATTATTTCTTCTCTACAAATTCTCTCTGTGCCCTGCCAAGGCCTTGTTGCAGCGAGGGCAGGAGGCGACTCCCGCCCACCACAGGAGGGCAAAACTTTTTATACCATGTTCTACCTATCTTTTATTGACCATTGATCACCAATACCTACTGCTAATGTCAGACAGGTCACCTCTATCCTACACCAACCCTGTGAGCCACCACAGCAGAAAAATGGGGGACAAGAAGAAGGACACAAAGGACAAGGACCACACCCAGGTCCTCCATGGTTTTCTTCTGAGCCCTTTCTACAAACCCCAATATTCTACATTTGCACCCCGTGATCACTTAGCTACTATTACTGACTATTATTTTTGTTCCATTCTCGTGACTTGTCATTCATTTCCCAAGCTGGAAGCTCTGCCATGGCCCGAGATCCAGGACAGTGTCTGAGTGGGCTCTGTGCAGGGGGGTCCCTGAGCCCTGCCAGGACCTCAGACCCTCCAGGGCAGTCACAGGAGTGCCCTGGACTCCGACACTCTGCCGTGTCAGACAACCCATGGATGCACACAGGACTAAGGGAAGATGATGGGCTGCCGTATCACCTGAGGGAAAACTAATCTTTTAAACCAATGCACCCTCACAATGACATTACGTTATTTATTCCCTGTTTTTTGGCCCGTGGGTATCTCCTCATGTCTATTCTCCACTTTTTTTTTTTTAACAAGAGGCATCCCTGAGAACTCCTGACGTTCCCCTCCCTTTGCACACAGGTTGGGTGTGCTCACACAGGCATTTCTGGAAGTGTTGGTGTCAGTGCTGAGGTTGTGGCTGTGAATTTTGAGGGCTTTACTGAGTTTCATTGACTTTTACCAACAGTGCTGCACTTTGGTGATCTATTCCAGAGGCCTCAAGTTTAAGGTCTGGCCCAGGTTTGTGCTGAAGGACATTTCTACAGTGGCAAAAGGATTTTTTCTGCTTAGCACTTGAAACATTTTTCTACTCATGGAGCTCATGGAACTGAGCGTGATGGAGCTAATTTCTCAAAGCTGAAAATACAGACTGTCATGGAAATCCATTGCAAGAAATCCATAGAAAGATTCCTGCTTGCCTTATATCAAACCCAAAAATCGCTTTTATTCCTGAGTTGCTGTTTGAGCTCGTCCTTGCCAGCCAGGGAGTCTGGAGTCAAAGAGTTTAACATCAAATCTGGGGGTCTGACAGATTTTGGAGGGGAAAGGGGGAGATGATTCCCGTGAAAGTCCCTGTCTGGTTCCATATCAGCCATTGACAAAGCAATCAGTGGAATTCTTCTTCAGCATAGATTATGCTGTAAAAGAAAAAAAAAAAAAAACCAGCATTGATTTGGGTTTGTAATAAGATGACAAGTCTGTAATGATCAGCAGCTTCAGAGATTACAGAAATGTACTTTTCATTTCTCTGACACCATGTCAATACCTTTTCCAGCTGTTCTGACCACCCTGAGAGGTTTTATCTTAAAATCTGGGTTTGAGACAGATAAGGGAGAGAAAAGGTTGATCTGCCATTGAAACGGTGTCAATTCCAAATTCTTTTGTGTTTGATAAAATATATTTTATAACGCGTTATAAAGTACAAATGGGGTCAGGGAAGCACCTTTTGCTCCACTTCAGGCTGATTTAAGCCCTGTGTTTGGGTGATTTTCAGAACACAACATTCACGAGGTTTTGGGCTGTGAGGTGAGGTTTTTTTCTCACATTGTGCCTTGCCAGGATTTTTGCCATTTTTTGAAAAAATTCATTGGTTTTAATGAATTTTTTCCAACCTAAACAAAACCATGGTGAGGCTGACCTCACCTGGTCACAGCCAGATCCATCCCATGTGGGTAAAACAGGCTGAGGAAAGGCAGTGGGATGCTTTATATTCCTCTGGTTTTATCAATTATTGATCAGGTTTTAGCAATGATCATCTGTAGGTGCTGTTTGACACCCCAGCACGTGCCAGAGGGATCTGTAGTAACCCAGCTGGAATTTTTAAACAGATGAAGCACACAACACTGAATTAGATAATCTTTAGCCCTTTTTGGGGGGCTAAAACAGGGATTTGATGATTTGTTCCCATCCCCATGGTGCTGCTCACTAACTCAGACTGGCCCATTGGCTCCTTTGGGTCTGCTGCTGGTCGGACACTCCCAATTCCCCTGGCAGTGGATTTACTCTGGATACACATTTATGGAAGCGACCTCTGGGCTGGATTCCCCACCAGAATCCCCCCTGCAAACACTGGAGCTGCTCCATCAGCTCCTTTCCCTCTGCCCGTGGGGCACACAAACCCTTCTTGTCCCTCGCCCTCCCCTCTCTCTCCACGTTCTGCGCTGAAGTCCCGCGAATTTGGGGAATTTAGCTGAAATTCGGGCGTTTGTTTTGTGTTCATGTCACACGTTGTTCCTGCCACAGTTGCTCTCCTTCCCCCCTCAGCCAGCAGCACACGGAATAAAAGGAGCTTGTGTGAGATTTGGCTCAGCAGCCTCAGCTCTGCCTCTGTGCCAAAGCCCTTAAAGCTGCAGCAGCTCCCGGCTGAGCTGAGAGCTGCAGCAGCCCGGCCTTGCCAGGCCTTTTCTTCTTCCCTTTTAACTCTTCCTGACCCTCTGGCAGGGGAGGAAAGGAGGAGGCTCCAGGCAGAGGCACCCAGTGCTCCCAGTAACAGATCAGTGCCCAGCACAAGGGGCAGGCAGGGGAGAGGGCGGTGGAGTTTCTCAAGGGGAAAATGAAAGAGGGGAAGTGAGAGGTGGGATATTGGGAAGGAATCCTTCCCTGGGAGGGGGGGGAGGGGCTGGGATGGAATTCCCAGAGCAGCTGTGGCTGCCCCTGGATCCCTGGGAGTGCCCAAAGCCACGTTGGAGCCCCCAGGGACAGTGGGAGGTGTCCCTGCCATGGCAGGGGTGACACTGGGTGGGCTTTGAGGTCCCTTCCCACCCAAACAACTCCAGGATTCCATGAAAAGCAAACTCTGGGCTGATTAAACCTACCTGGAGGGGGATTTTTTTCCTGTGCTTGCACCAATCCCTGTCCCTGTGGCTCTTTCTCACAGGCACTGGGAACATCCACCACGGGGAGGTTTTGCTTTGCATGGCTCAAGTGCCTCGGTGGAACAGGATAGCAATGGTCAGCTGCTCATAAAGCATCTATGCTGGGCTTCAGGGCCTACATTTAACTGAAACTCACTCCCAGATCTCCTGAGATTCCAGCTTCCAGGTGCCCCAGAGGGTGCTGGCACTGCCCAGGCTGCCCAGGGAATGGGGACAGCCTTGAGGCTGCCAGAGCTCCAGGAGTGTTTGGACAGCACTCCCCAGGATGCCCAGGGTGGGGTTTAGGGTGTCTGTGCAGGGCAGGGGTGGATCAGAGATCCCTGTGGGTCCCTCCCAGCTCAGGATATTTCATGATGCTGTGAGGTTTTTATAACAATTCCCGTTGTACCACTGCTCCCTTTCCTTTTCCTCCTGGATGTCAGTGGAGGCCTCACCCAGCACAGGGTCAGGTCCTGCCTGGTGGCTCCTGGCACCCCAAGGAGCACTTAAATCCCTGTCAGCATCTGCTGCTGGAAGGAATTCCCTTTTCTCTTCCCAAAGGTGAATAAAACTAACCTCATACCAACAATTTTCAGGATACCAAAAGAAGCTGTTGTCTCTTTATAGCACACCAAGATGACTGCCAGCATCCATGGAAAGTTCTTCCTGCACAACAACTCTGAAATCCATCCTGCAGGTCCCCTGAAAGGAAGGCTCTTGTCTTTCTCGTTCCTTAAGAACTGAATTTGGCTTGGCAAGGACAGGGGCCTTGTGGCAATGGGAAAGCTACAGGAGGGCTGGCAGCAAATCCTGGCTTTCTGACAGGATTTGTAGCCTTGGGCCACTCATTTGGTTCTTGTGCCTTTTTAATGTGTGTATTTTAATATATAAACACCAACAGCATTCCCAGGGCCTGCTGCTGGCTCTGTCTTTCCAGAGCACAGATTTCCTTCAGCTTTTCTGGAACCTTCCTCACCCAGCAAAGGAGGGAGCACTTGGCAGAAGGAAGAGGCAAAACCTTGTGCACTCTGTGTTGGAAACCAAACCTGGGATATTTCATGGAATCATGGAGTGGTTTGGGTGGGAAGGTGTAGGAGAAGGGAATAGAGGTGAGCTCACCCCTGATAAGTCAGAGCTGTGTTAATTACCCAACACAGCCTCAGCCCTGATGAGTCAGAGCTCATCCAGNGCTGCAGTCAGAGGCTGCAAACCAACCCCTGCAGTCAGGGCTCAGCAGGAAATCCCCAGCAGTCAGAGGCTGCAAGGGAAAGCCAGAGCAGGAGCTGCTGCAGCCAGAGGCAGGGAATGGTTGGAGTCAGGATGGCTGAGCTGTGGAGAGGAATAAAGCAGAAGCCTTTTCCTGCTGTGATGGACAAGAAGTCTGTGCCTCAGCTCATTTCTGCCCTCTGACAAGAGGGCTGCTGCAACAGGAAGGGACCTAAAGATTATCCAGTTCTAACCCCTGCCAAGGGCAGGGACACCTCCCACTGCCCCAGGGGGCTCCTGCCTGGCCTTGGACACTCCCAGGGTTCCAGGGGCAGCCACAGCTCCTGTGGGAATTCCATCCCAGCCCCTCCCCACCTCACAATGCATTTACAGCACTTTGCTCTGTCTGTACCGCAGTGGAAGCAGTGACTTTGGTGTTATCACCTGGGGTTGGAGATTAAATATTTTCATTAAGTCTGGAGTTTTTTCCACTCCTAAAAACATTTCTGTAGCACTGTTTACTAAGCACAGTCATTTGGCTGTTGATGTTTCTATAAAAAAGTAAAGACAATATCTCTCTTTTCTAATGCTGTGAACTCTCATTGCCTTTTCCTTCCTGCAATGGCAACGGGAGAATTGCCCTTAATTAAAATAACACAAAGCAGTGAGAATTCTTGGGAAAAAAACACTCATGGTGGGGGAGGAGAAATGGCAGGGGATGAAACTGATTTTTTTTTGCATGAGCTGTAATGAAATACTTGGGACCAGGCCTGTTGAGAGCAGCCTTCCCTTCCTTCCCTTACACCTACCTCTCCCTGTTTCATAAAATCAGAACAGTTTGGCTTGGAAGGGACCCTAAAGATCCCCCAGTTCAATGCCCTCATCCATATCCATCCCCCATATTCCCATATTTTTTTTGAGATATAGACACAGAATGTAAAATCCCTGGGAAAATGCACGCCTGGTTTGGGTTTTTTATTTCCTTAAAAGGCCCATAGCGTTGAGCTCCCTTTAATTAATTGTACAAGGTGATAAATTGACAGCATTACGACATCAGGAAGCCCATCCAGCGGAACTTTTATGGGAATGATTTGTAAATCTGCTGCTTGTCAGGCGTTAAAGAAAAGCTGTGGTTAAAAGTTGGGGTTTTTTGCGTTTTGGCGAGGACCGGCCCTAAAACGGGAAAACACGGAAAGTGGGTCTGGTGGAGCCTGGGTTTGGGGAGTCTAGAGGCACAAAGAGGGAGCTGAAGGGGTGCTCTGGGTGGGCAGAAGGGAAGTAGAAAGATATTAATGGATTTCATGGAATGGTTTGGGTTGGGAGGGACCTCAAGACCACCCAGTGCCACCCCTGCCATGGGCAGGGACACCTCCCACTGTCCCAGGGTGCTCCAGCCTGGCCTGGGACACTCCCAGGGAGCCAGGGGCAGCCACAGCTGCTCTGGGAATTCCATCCCAGCCCCTCCACACCGTTCCAGCCGGGAATTCCTTCCCAATATCCCACCCATCTCTGGCCGTGGGAAGCCATTCCCCCTCTGCTTTTGGGTTGTGCCTTCTTGGGATTCTTCTTACTCCAACAAGTTTTATAATAAATGATATTTTTGCTCATTTTTTCCTTACAGAGCATGCAAATGTCCTGAAATACTTGATTTATATATTTTTTTTTAATTATTATTTTTAAATAGCGCTGCACACAAGCTTTTAGTTTGGTTCATTTGGGGAAAAATATGGCTGACCTAAATAGCAAAACTACCTTTGATCTTGCAGAGATTGAACTGTTAGCAGAAATTAATGACTGAAAAATGAACACGTGTGGCATCCCTCCAGAGAATAAAACACAGCCCTGAATCAAAGGATCCCAGTGCAGAAGAAGCCAATTCCCCACAAAGCTCATGCTTTTAAACAAAATGATTGGAATTTTAAAGAGGGCTCCACAGGAGGGGAATGACCAGGCTGCAGCCAGAGTTTTACAAATGAAAATTCTCCATTGTGTGTTGTGTGTTCCTCGATTTGGGTTGTGGGTGAACTGGAAGTGGGCCAGCCCTTGTTGGCTCCACCTGAGCAGCTCCAGAGTGTTGGAAAATCGGAAATGAGAGGCATTAAATCCATCTCTGGGGGCTGAGTCTGAGGCAGGAGAGGTGGGGAATCAATGCTGTCCCTCCAAACCTTCCCCACAGGCGGTGCCTGGATTCAGGTGGTGTTTGGGGGAGGAAATGGAAAAATAAAAGCTTCCACAGGAAGAATGCATGGCCTTGTATTCCAGGACTGACAGGCCCTTGGTGTTGATGGAATTTGGTGTTTGCTCAGCACGTTTGGAATTCTGAGTTGTTACAACCCTAAATGCTGAGTTAGAAACTCGGACTTCTGCTCTTTGCATGAAAATTTATGGGTTTTTTCCAGAATCCTGGCATCTTTTCCCCTCTAGGACAAGGGGAAATGGCCACCAGTTGTACCAAGGCAAGTTCAGGTTGGATTTAGGGAAAAATTCGTCACTGGAAGGGGCTGCCCAGGGCAGAGGTAGAATCCCAGATCCTGGATATGTTAAAAAATGAGTGGATGTGGTACTGGGTGATGATGGTTTAGTTTAGGTGAGATCTGGTCAAAGCTTGGACTTGATTTGTCCAACCTCCAAAGCTCTTGGAGGTCTTTTCCAACCCTATTGATTCCATGATTTTATAATATCAGTTCTCCATGTCTAGAAAAGGGTGGGGAGGGGGGTTCTCTTTTCTTTCTCTTTATTTGCATTTAAATTCCAGGTTCTTCAAGGTCTGTCACTTGTTGCCCTGGGCACAGTCTGGAGCACCCTGGCCCTGGATTTCAGAGAGGTCCTCTAGGAGGTTCTTTAATGTAATTAGCAGTGGTCAATCTGATTGAAGTCATAAAATGTGTGTAATACTCTGCCCATGGAAGGCTTAATTAATTAAAATTCATTGAATGTGTCACAGGGCTTGCTCACTGAGGAGCGTGCTGGAAACACCAGATATTATTTATTATTTCTGTTGTGAAAATGGGGATAATAGCTTGGGTTTGTGATTCCAATTTACAGGATTTGTCTAAGAAAACTCAAATTCCCTGCGAGAGAACTTGACCTCAATTTCCACTTATTGACAGCGTGCCTGGCTGCCTCACCCTCCTCAGGCATTGTGGTGTGAAAGGGGAGATTCAATTACAGAACCAAAATTAATGTTTCTTTCTGCACCCTCTTCCTGGCTGATGGCAAAACTGGAAGGATGTTTTTTATCGGAACGTGGACTATCCAAAGGAAATTCCTTTCCCAGCTCTGTGCTCCTTCCTTTTAGTGGTTTTAGTGGCACATGAAGTTCAGCTTTTATTTCTCCTAAATTTCCAACTGGAGTTTTCCAGCTGGAACTGCAGGATCTAAAGCAGCACCAGCCTGGCACTGCTGGGCTTTGCTTCCTCCTTTCCTCCAGGGGAAGGCAATTCCAGCATCACCTTTGGAATATATCTGAGATGGGCTGGTGTTGGTAAAGAGGGGATAGAGCTGGTGTAGGGGCTGGAGCCATTCCAGGCTCCTTGGACAGGGAATTTGCTCCACGGGTTTTGTTCTGGTGTCGATGAGGAGAGACGGAGCCTGACCTGTGTGGTGGGACACTTGTGGAGCTCAGGGGCAGTTCCTGTGCTGGGGGCCAGCAGTGCCAGGATTTCTGGTGCCACAAAAGTTGAGGCAAAGCTCTTGGTCGCTCTGCAGCTCTTGGTAGCTCCTGTTAGATGCACGCTGTGACGGTGGGTTGAGAGATCTCTGGAGACAGGGCTGCTCATGGAACATGTGGTTTATTCCCAAGGGTCGTGGGGGACAGAGTCTGCCATCAGCTGCCAGCCTGGCGTGGTTCCGAGACGGTTCCAAGAGAAGGAATTTCCTGTTACAGTCAGTTTTATCCCATTCTGTGTTGAATATTCTATTTACAGTGACCAACCGGTGCGAGACACAAATCCTATAGAATTTACATACAGCCTATGAGAACTGCTAGATTTGAATAAGGCACTACCTTCTTATGCTAATCTCTAAAATCCCCTCTTCCTGCCATCTCTGCAGGCCCCTTTCTGCTTGGTCAGAGGTATTGCCCAACATCCTGTCTCCTGGTCTGGCATACCTTCACATCTCAAAAGTTACTGTCATTTCTACCTCACTTACTGGCTTGATGTTTTCAGAACCTACTGCCAAACAATCATATTTATAAGGTTTCCCTGTATCACCTTCCCCAACAAGCTCCGTTCCTGCTTTGGCCCTGCCACAGTTCCTGGTTAAAGCCCCGTGCAGTCAGACAGCACACAGGGGCTCCGGCAATTAAATGGTGATTAAATCAATAGCAGAGCAGTGGGGGTTTGTAGGGGGAGAGCTGGGCAGGAGGTGAGAAGAGATCTCTGGAACCCGTGATTTGTGTCCTTTGTGGCTGTAGCTCCCTGGGAACGTACTTGGGAGCTCTGCTGGTGGACACCTCCTCCTGGAACAGGTTTTAGGGAGCAGGCTGCAGCCAGGGTGCCAAAGGTGGTGTAGCTAAAGCTGCCCTGATGGAAACGTGCCTGTCTGCAGGTTTAGGCAGCCTGCAGAGGTCTCATCATCTCCAGCACCACAGGCCAAAAATACCTTAACAATACGCTTCCTTTCTCAAAAAATCAAAAAAAAAAAGCAGCGTTTCTTCTGGAACATGTCAGTCTTGTGCTTCTGCCATTGTCACACGGCAGAGCCTGCAGCTGCTTTGTCCCACGCTGTCCTGTCTGCTGGAAATGTGCTGAGAGCAGGGTGGGCACTGGAAAGGGAGAGTTCCCCGTGCTGCAGGTGACTGCAGACATCCCTTCACCTGCTTGGCGCTGCAGGAAGGGCTCTGCACAGCTCCGGGGCTGGCAGACAGGCACCAGGAACTGCTCTGCATCTGTTCTTGCTGCTAATCCTATTACCAGCAACAGGATTAGTTCATAAACAAAGAGCTCTGCTCGTCT
Source organism: Nicator chloris (assembly GCA_013400495.1). Classification (NCBI taxonomy): domain Eukaryota; kingdom Metazoa; phylum Chordata; class Aves; order Passeriformes; family Pycnonotidae; genus Nicator; species Nicator chloris. Next base: position 40,557 of record WAAE01005406.1, on the reverse strand, counting down.
GCTCCCTGTGGCCTGCTCTGCAAACCAAACGGGGTTTGTTTTACGTGCAGCTCCTCATCCAGCTGTTCCAGCTGCTGGAATTCCCTGCTCTGATACACAGATCTGTATGATTTCTGGGGGGGGAAAAAAATGGATAAGAATGCAGCATCATGCTGTCTTGGTTTTGAGGGTTATGTATTATTAAATATATTTCCAAATGTAATTATTCCAATAGGCTTGTGTGATGGGAAGAGGCAATAACTTGGGGTGTTGTTAATGAGGGGACTGTCCCGTGTGCCCCTCCCTGCTTTGCTCTGAGGACCAGGGTGTTGGAAGGAACCCGATTTCCTCCTCAATTTACTCACCTGGAAAGGGTTTTAGTGATGCTCAGCTACTGCTGGACACTGGGAGGTGCCTGAGGTTCTCTCAGTGCTCTGTAATCCCTGGGCATGGCTGCTAAATCCCATTTGCACCCAGTAATCAGGTGGAAACACCAAACTTCCTTCAGCTTTTCCTGCCTGGCTGCAGGACTGGGTTGGGAGCTGATGGGGAAAGGAGCAGGGAGAACATATGTGAGCTCTCCCCTGCAGGAGCTGAGGGGTAGCAGAGCCTCGTCTTTGCTTTTGTAATTATTTCTGCAAAGCCGTGCTGGCAGCTCCTCCCTGTAGAACCTCAGCATATGCCAGCAAAACTTTCTGTGCTGGCTCGGCTCCCCGAGCTGCTCAGATGATGTGAGCTAAGTTGACAAAAGCAGTATTTTGTCAGTGCTGCTACATCTCCTGGATTCAATATTTCAGGACCAGACAGTGCCATCCTTCCCCCTCCTCACCTCCTTCCTTGCTGCTCTCCCTCTTTCCCCCGTGCCTTTCCTCACCCCTCAGCAGAGGAAACAACCCCAACCCCAACTCCACCTCCGTGCTCCGTGCAGCATCACCCAAATCACTACAGACCCTTCATTTCAACTGCAGGGAAATGGTTTATGAATTTATGCAGCTTGCCTGACCCACACCTGCTCCAGGTGTGTCCCAGCTGATTTTTGCCCCAGGCCTTTCCTCACCCCTCAGCAGAGGAAACAACCCCAACCCCAAATCCACCTCCGTGCTCCGTGCAGCATCACCCAAATCACTACAGACCCTTCATTTCAACTGCAGGGAAATGGTTTATGAATTTATGCAGCTTGCCTGACCCACACCTGCTCCAGCTGTGTCCCAGCTGGGGATTTTTGCCCCAGGCCTTTCCTCACCCCTCAGCAGAGGAAACAACCCCAACCCCAAATCCACCCCCATGCACCGAGGCTGGCAGTGTCACCCAAATCACTACAGACCTTTAATTTCAACTGCAGGGAAATAGTTTATAAATTTATGCAGCTTGCCTGACCCACACCTGTTCCAGGTGTGTCCCAGCTGGGGATTTTTGCCCTGTGTCTTTCCTCACCCCTCAGCAGAGGAAACAACCCCAAACCCAACCCCAAATCCACCCCCATGCACCGAGGCTGGCAGTGTCACCCAAATCACTACAGACCTTTAATTTCAACTGCAGGGAAATAGTTTATGAATTTATGCATCTTGCCTGACCCACACCTGTTCCAGGTGTGTCCCAGCTGGGGATTTTTGCCCTGTGTCTTTCCTCACCCCTCAGCAGAGGAAACAACCCCAAACCCAACCCCAAATCCACCTTTGTGCACCGAGGCTGGCAGCGTCACCCAAATCACCACAGACCTTTAATTTCAACTGCAGGGAAATAGTTTATGAATTTATGCATCTTGCCTGACCCACACCTGCTCCAGGTGTGTCCCAGCTGGGGATTTTTGCCCTGTGTCTTTCCTCACCCCTCAGCAGAGGAAACAACCCCAAACCCAACCCCAAATCCACCTCTGTGCACCGAGGCTGGCAGCATCACCCAAATCACCACAGACCTTTAATTTCAACTGCAGGGAAATAGTTTATGAATGTATGCAGCTTGCCTGACCCACACCTGCTCCAGCTGTGTCCCAGCTGGGGATTTTTGCTTTCCAGGACAGACTCAGCTGGCCCAGAGACAGCAGGTGATGCCACCTGGCCTTTGGCCGGGGAAGGGCACACGAGGAGCAGGTGGCTTTGTGGCAGGGGCTGGGTGGCAGATGGTGCCTGCAGACAGCTCCTGCCGTGGCCTGGGCCTCACTGGCTGTGGGTTTCCCCTTTTAGCAGCGCTGGTAAGGCTTGGAATGGGTGTTTGGGAGTTGTGGAGATGAGCTGCCAAAAGGCTGGCTCAGCATCGGCAGCAGGACAAGCTCTGATGTTCAGTCTGAGGGTTTAAGGGTTCATCTTCACTCCTGGTAAAGTGGAAACCTTTCCAGACCACATGATTGAATCTGTAAATTCTTGGATCACCCTTTTTCTGACATCTTCATCTTCAGTGCAAGAGATTTATTTCATCTGATACGGTCACGTTAATTTGTCTGATATTTTTTGTCTGGGTTCAGAAGAAACCCAGAGCCTTCTGGCCATGCCTGTACAATTGGAAACAAATGTCTACATTTTTCTAATTAGGTGCCATCAACTTCCAGGGGATTACTCCAGATTAACTCTCTCCTTTCTGGGATTTCCTCAGCTCAGTTTTTCTAAATGTTCATTAGTTCCATCGGTTTTTTTTTAAAGGTTTTTGGGACAGGCTTAACCAAAGCCCAAAGCATTCTTAGCCTTAAGCCTGTGAGCTGATGTAGAGCACTTCTGCTCAGGAGAGCATCCACAGCAGGGCTGGCAGGGACTGGGATGCTCAGGTTGATTTGTTCCCTTCAGTGCTTCCACCTCAGCAATTCCCAGCTTTTCCCTGCCCCTGCAGCTGGAGCTGCAGATCTGTGATCTGAAATCTTCTCCCTCCAGTGCATCCACCTCAGCAATTCCCAGCTTTTCCCTGCCCCTGCAGCTGCAGCTGCAGATCTGTGATCTGAAATCTCCCTCCAGTGCATCCACTTTAGCAATTCCCAGCTTTTCCCTGCCCCTGCAGCTGGAGCTGCAGATCTGTGATCTGAAATCTTCTCCCTCCAGTGATTTATACCCGCCTGACTTAGCATTTGTAGACCTGCCCAGTGACATCCTCAATCCTGGACTAAACCCTGGCTTTGCCAAATCGTCCTTTACTGGGCTGCTCTCAATCTCCCCTTTCTACATCTCCTGAATTTTTCATGGCCTGTAAAGAAGGATTGTCTTCTGGAGTCAAAGGAGAAAGATGAATTAAAAATGAGGAGTGAGTGGAGCTCGGTTATGATAGGTCAAGTTGCTGCTTTGGGGGTTTTATTTTGTGCAGAAATGTGAAATACAGCAAAGAAATTGGGCTGAGACAGCCTGGGGGAACCTGAATGTGAAGATCTCTAAACACAAGTGTTGCACAGAGATGAGGAGATCCCTCCCTGTGTGAAACGTCGGGGTAAAATGTGGTTTTAACTGGAAATCAGGGCAGAATGGGGCTCAGGCTGAAATTTTCATTCCCAAACTAAACCAAAAAGAGGTTAAATGTTTATATTTTGCCTCTTGGCACCTCTCAGTGACTGTCAATATGTGGCACCATCCAGAATGTGACACCCTGTGGCACAGGGATGCTCCTCCTGTTGCAAGATTGTTTCTTTTTTTTTTTTTTTTTTCCTAATGTCAAAACATTCTTAGGTTGAGAAATCCCAATAGATGAAGGGATTGGAAGATCCATATGTTTGGGGAACGTGGTGTGAAACACAGTGGAAAACTTTGTGTGCTTGGTATCATCTCAAAGCAGATGGGGGCGAGCAAAGAGTTAACTTTGAGGCCAAAAAAAAAAAAAAGTATTAAATGCTGCAGTTCTAATGTTGCTGAAATCTGAATGGTGTTAAATCCAGCTGCCTTTGATGTAACACACCAGTGGAATTGGGAATTGAGGCCACTGGAGTTGCATGAAAAATCAGTGGCCAAGGCAGAGCTGTGGAGGGAGGGAGGGAGGGAGGCTGGGGACCCCCAGAGCTGGATCCTGCTGGTTCTGCCTGGTGTCCAGGTGATTTGGGGGCACTCACATCACTGAATCTCAGGGGCAGTCACCTGGAGATGGGAAGGTCCCTCTGTGCTTTCCCTCTGGGAAAGGAGTGGGGTTTGGGTCGCCCCTGGAGCACTTTCTGTGGGTTTGGGCTCCTGATTTCTCTGAGGTTCAGGTTTGTGACCCCCCTTCCAATGGAGGGAGATCAAACCAATGCCCTCATTTGTGTGCTTGGATGATGGAGATAAAGATGCTGGACTTGTTCAGTTCAGAGAGCTGAGATTCACAGTTTGGAATGTTTCTATCTCCGAACAAGGCATAATTAATTTCTTTCTGTCATTACATGCAAAAGTCTGCAACAGATGGACCAGTATCATTTGGCAAATAATTCACCTGACATTTCCCTCATCAATCATTAAACAATTGGTCCAGTTCTTCATTGTGGAGCCAGCTTTAACTCCTGTTTTGTTCCGTGTTTCACAGCATGCTGATGGGATTGGGCTGGACCCACGGGAGTCAGGGAGGGACTTGGGGGGATCTGTGAGCCAAGCGCTCCCCTCCTGTCTGTGATCAGAGAATTCCAGACTGGATTGGGTTGGAAGGGACTGTAAAGCCCCTCTTCCATCCCTCCACTGGCCCAGGGGGCTCCTGCCTGGCCTGGGGCACTGCCAGGGATCCAGGGGCAGCCACAGCTGCTCTGGGAATTCCATCCCAGCTCCTCCTCAGCCTCTGTGGGAGGAATTCCTTCCCAACATCCCTTCTAACCCTGGCCTCTTGTAGTTTGAAGCCATTCCCTGTGTCCTGTCACTCCAGACCCTTGTCCAAAGCCTCTCTCCATCTTTCCTGTCTCCTTGGAAGGCCCCAGTTTGGTCACCTTGAAGCTTTTCCTCTCTCCCCATTTCTGAACTGATTCCTTTTGGGGCTCCCTAAAAACAGAGGGCAGACAGAATTTAGGGAATAAAAAGCAGTTCTATTTATTGCAGGGCCCTCAGGGACATTCAGGGCAGACAAAGCCCCCCAGGGGCTGCACCCAAAAATGGACAATGCTCACGGCTTTGCACACTTTGATCACTTTGGGCCATTTGCACATTGGGGTTCATCTCCCAATTACAGCCCCAGGGAATGAAGTCATTGACCCCAAGTTTGCTGCCCCCAAGTCACTTTTGTTTCCATCTCTGGGGGCTGAGGCAGGGAGGGGTCCTTGACTGCCAGGCCTGGAGAGGAATTGTTGTGTCTGAGCCCAGTGGGGAAGCAGCAGCTCCCAGTGTGTGTGGGGTGTGGAGTTCTGCACTGAGGAACTGCAGGGTTACAAACGGATGGGAAATGGAAAAGCTGAAATCTTAAGACATCAGAACAATCCCAACTATCCCAGCCTTTTTTTCCCATCCTGGAGTCTCCTCTGGACTCTCTCCAGCAGCTCCAGGTCCTTCCTGAGCTGTGCCCAGGGCTGGGGCAGCTCTGCAGGGGGGTCTCACCTGAGCAGGGCACGGGGGCACAATCCCCTCGCTGACTTTGTGGAGAAGTTTCCTGATATTCCATCACTTTCTGGATATCCCAACTCCCTGCTGTCGTTAAAGCCCTGCCCCAGGACAGTGATTTGGTTCCGTGTGGCTGCAGGACAAAGGTTTGTCAGGGCTGACCTGGGTGAATCCTGCCGCCTCATTGAACAGCAGCGGCCAATAAATCCCTTTTTTAATAGCCTCTTGAATTTTTAAATCTTGGAATCGCTAAAGCCCGGGCTGGGGATGTATGGAAATGGATATTTCAAAACTGGGCCCTAACTTGAAGCAGGGTGATTTGGATAAATGATTTCACTTTTCTTCCACCTTTAATTAAAAGCGCCGTGGCGTGGGCTGTGTGCTCCAACACCTTCCTTTAATAAATGGCATCGGGTGCCGTCAACTTCCAGGGGATTACTCCAGATTAACTCTCTCCTTTCTGGGATTTCCTCAGCTCTTTGCCATGTGAAGACAGCAGCTTTTTCTGCCTTTTCCCCCCTCGCTGCCTTGCATCAGTATGCGCCGCAAAGCCGGGGGCTTCTCCATCCTAAGCGGAGATAATGAGCCCAATATTAATTCCACTCCAGCTGCTGCAGGCATGTAAATGAAGCTTTCATGTGTCCAGCCAGGCAGCTCTGAGCCTCACCCCAGCAGCAGGAGCAGGCAGGGAGGTGAGGGGGAAAGGAGAGGCGAGGCTGCAGCCGGCTGGAATTGCGGTGTCCGCGATTACGATTTCCCACCTGACCCAGCGCCGCTGTTATCTGCAGAATTAATCACTGTGGGCCACTTCTCCTCCTTCCCCACCCGCTGGGATTGGCCACCACTGACCTTTGAACACCAAGACAGGCCCGTGAAGTCCCTCCCAAATTTTTTACCGCGCTGGCTTCAGTCTCCTGGAGCTGCGTCCGCGTCGTGCACGGGCTAATTAGCTCTGCCTCTCAGCAAACCTAATTAATCCAGACCCACTCCTGAGCTGGTGTGACCCCGTGAGCCCTGGAAGGAGCTGGTTCAGGGCTGATGTGACCCGAGTGTCCCTTGCTGGTGTTTTTACAGCCGTGCCCTAAGAAACCTCGTGTGTGTGCGGGATGGGAGGCAAACACTGACCCTGTGCGTGGCCTCCTGTAATCCATTTCTGTTCTACCAACAGGCAGAGGCCTCACGGAGCTCTGGGAAGGAAATAATTGGTTTTCAGGCCAGGTTTTGTCCGTGTTGTGGCACGGTAAGGGATTGTCTGTGGCTATAAGAGCAGGAGGATGGGTAACTCTGCGCTGCTGCAGGGAGCAAACCCAGTGCCCACATCCCTGCCATTCCCACAGCCCCAACAGCCCGAGCCACCCCATGCCCCACATCCCTGCCATCCCCCCAGCCCCACAGCCATCCCATTCCCCCCATCCCTGCCATCCCCACAGCCCCACAGCCATCCCATTCCCCACATCCCTGCCATCCCCACAGCCCCAACAGCCAGAGCCACCCCATTCCCCACATCCCTGCCATTCCCACAGCCCCACAGCCAGAGCCACCCCATTCCCCACATCCCTGCCATTCCCACGGCCCAACAGCCAGAGCCACCCCATTCCCCACATCCCTGCCATCCCCACAGCCCAACAGCCAGAGCCACCCCATTCCCCACATCCCTGCCATTCCCACAGCCCCACAGCCAGAGCCACCCCATTCCCCACATCCCTGCCATTCCCAGGCCCCAACAGCCAGAGCCACCCCATTCCCCACATCCCTGCCATCCCCACAGCCCAACAGCCACAGCCACCCCATTCCCCACATCCCTGCCATCCCCACAGCCCAACAGCCAGAGCCACCCCATTCCCCACATCCCTGCCATTCCCAGGCCCCAAAAGCCAGAGCCACCCCAAAACCACGGGGGAACGGGCTGGGAATGGCTTCAGCTCAACCAGAGGGTGAAGGAAAGCAGAGTTGGATTTGCTGAGTGGGAGCCCAAACGACAGCAGTGTGCAGGACAAACACCTGATCTCTGAGAGCTGAGGGGTCCCTGATTACACGTTTGGGATCTCCAGGGAGGCAGCTGGGGAGGAAACAGAGCCTGAGCTGCTGCTTTGGTTCTGTGAGAGGCTCAGAGGTGCAGGATGGCACCGACATCAAGGTCTGTGTTGGTGCAGCCCCACGGACCTTGAACATCAGCAGGTTTTTGTCAGGACCTCCTCAAATAAAAGCAGGTTTGGAATCCACAAATTGCTGTTTCGTGGAGTTAAGACAGAAATTAGCAAAGAATCCAGAGCAGCTGTGGCTGCCCCTGGATCCCTGGAGGTGTCCAAGGCCAGGTTGGAGCACCCTGGGACAGAGGGAGGTGTCCCTGCCTGTGGCACTGGGTGGGATTTAAGGTCCTTTCCCACCCAAACCATTCCAGGATTCCGTGATTGTTCCTAATCTCTGATAACACTGGAATCCAGGTGCTCCCTTTCTTCAGCTCTCTCCTACTCGGTCATTCGGGTGATGGAGCTGTTCAGAGAACTCCCTCGTGGGTGCTTTATTGGAAGGGTTGTGTAGAGGGATGCAAGGACTCACCTCAGACNCTCCTGAACCCTCCCTGGGAATGTCTGGGGCTGATTCCCAAGGGCAGAGCTCACCTGAACCCTCCCTGGGAATGTCTGGGGCTGATTCCCAAGGGCAGATGCAAGGACTCACCTCAGAGGTCTGGGGGATTGATCTGGGACTGCATCTGGAACCTCAGAAGAGATTCTTCATCATTATTATCCGGAAATAAAAGAGCAGGAGCAAATTTTGCCAGAGTAGTTGCGGGATGATTAGGAGATAACACGGAGGAAAAAGTGAGTCCCTGGAAATATTTGTGTGGGAGAGCCCAAAGCTGGTCCTGAGGAGCTGTTTCAGGGTGTGCTGAGGTGATAAAGACAAGGTTCTACCTTTGATTTTATGTCAAGCCCATCAAACACATTGCAGTTGTGATGGGCACCTCCAACTTCTCCTGTAAATAAACGTGGTAACAGGAAGCATTTCCTCATTACAGCTCTGGAGCACATGTAATTACACTTAAATAATAGATTAAAGCAGTCTTCTCAATAGAATTAATAGAATTTTTTATAAATGTGAGAAGACATTATTTACTTACTGGGTTTTACTCACTGTCCAAAAGCTTCTCCCTGGATTTCTTCTGCAGTGGTGCTGGATTTCGTTCCACGTGAGGAGAAGACCCAGGTCTGACATTTCTCACGAGGATTCTGTGTTTGCTTTGATGAAATTCAATGATTTCACTGATAAACCAGCATTTCTAGGGGCCAGATGGGTCACGGGGGTCTTGGCCAGAACCCAAAGGCAGCTGTGACAAGGGCAGATCCTGGTGCCAGGAGGAGGCAAGGTGAGAGCAGACAGGGGAGGGGATTTGGCAGAACACAGCCAGAAATAGAACCCGAATTTCCAGCTTCATCCCACGCTGTCTGCTGAGGCATTTTATTTTGCACTCTGTGTTTTCCCATCCATTATTTCCTGAGTATTTTTTTCCATGATAGTGTAGGTCAGCATTTTTAGGGTGTTCGTAATCACAGCTGAATATCAATATCCAATATTTATGGATAATTTCCAATAGTGGATCCTTGCTTTTTTTTTTTCCCCCCTCAAGGCCTTTCTTGCTGAGAAGAATCTTGGATCATCCTCATTCCATGGGAGAATTTAATCCCAAATTATGAGCTGGACAAAACCTGCTAGGATGGGGTGTCCTTGGAGAGCCTGTTCTTGTCTAGAATGGAGGAGTTCTGCAGATAAATAAAAATATATTTTCATTTATCAAGTTAGAATTAAAAACAGGTGCTGCCTGATACATTTTCCAACAGTCTGACAAGTTCTTTATATGTTAAAATTCTCTTTACACATTTTAGGCACACCATCGAAAGGGCCTCAGTCAAGATAACCCCTCACAACCTGCCCAGGTCTTATAAAGCAGAAACCAGGATTTTAAAAAATGACTTAAAATGAGTAATTGGCCTCTTGAGTATAAATACAGTCTGTTTCTAAAGGACATTTGCTTGTGCTAAAATCAACCTTTCTCCGCAGCTAAAAATGAGATATTTTTGTGGCACTAAAGAAGTAATTGCCAGAGTTGTTTGTGTCACGATAATTTATTAATCTGGAAAGATGAAGACGCTGCCCAGAGGTCGTGGCTGACCCGGTAATGAGACCATCAAGCATCCCCATCAATAATTAACCCAAGACACATTATTGGGGAACTTTTATCAGCTCCCCTTCCTCAGGCATCTCCAGGTGCTTCATTATCTGCAGTGTTTGTGTGATGGGAGATTCCCAAAGGCAGAGCTCACCTGAAGCTTCCCTGGGAATGTCTGGG
>WAAE01005406.1:0-21514 GCA_013400495.1 Nicator chloris | reverse complement strand
GGGCTCTGCAGGATCCCGGGTCCCGTTCTGGGTCCGGGCCGGGCTCTGCAGGATCCCGGGTCCCGTTCAGGGTCCGGGCCGGGCTCTGCAGGATCCCGGGTCCCGTTCTGGGTCCGGGCTGGGCTCTGCAGGATCCCGGGTCCCGTTCTGGGTCCGGGCCGGGCTCTGCAGGATCCCGGGTCCCATTCTGGGTCCGGGCCGGGCTCTGCAGGATCCCGGGTCCCAGGTTGGGTCCGGGCTGGGCTCTGCAGGATCCCGGGTCCCATTCTGGGTCCGGGCCGGGCTCTGCAGGATCCCGGGTCCCATTCTGGGTCCGGCCTGGGCTCTGCAGGATCCCGGCTCTGGCTCTGCGAGAGCCACAGGAGGGGAGCTCAGGAGGAAAAAAAAAGGTGTCACTGATTCTGCGGCTTCAGTTCTGCCGTGTTTATCAAAGTCAGTGTTTTCTGACTAAAAAGCACTTAGGTTTAAAAAGAAAAAGATTACAGGCTACGAGGCAGGGAATTAACCCTGTCCCAGCCGCAGAAGGACACGGAGTGTTTACATTCGGAGTTGCTGCCTGCCTTCAAAACAAATGCCTTTTGTGGGGATGATCAGTGTGATCACAGCCCCTGCCCCTCGGCCCTGTACCAAGACTCTCACTTTTAACCTGCAAACATTCCTTCTCCTGCCCCCCGCCTCCCCCGGGAACACAGGAAAAAAAAAATGAAGAACAATTTAAAATTTGCCCAAGCCAAATACACAGGTCAGGTGGATTAGAGCGAGCTCAGGCTGGCAAATCCCAAGGGGAGCAGGTGTTTTGTTTGGCGTCTCTGTCCGAAAATCCCACACCATAAACATTCCATAATCCAGGGGAGGCGGAGGGCTCGGGCAGGGGAGGACGGGCGGGCAAGGCAATGCTGTATCTTTAATTTTCTTTTCCGAGGGAAGCGAAGTCTGCAGAGCCATGACAGCCTCGCTTGTTCAGCCTCCGATGCGCGTTGGGTTTTCTCCAGTGGAGGGCACTCGGTGCTCCGCAAACTCCAGCCTCGGCACCAGCCAGCGCCGGAGCATCATCGCTCTCTGGAAAGCCTCGGAATTAGACCAGAGCTGCCTCTCAGCACAGCCACAAAACACTTTAAACCCCACCAGCTAAATGGATAAACCGAGCCTGGGGGGCCGCTAGACCGGGCTCTGGCATAGCACGGGAGGCCCTGTCCGCTCCGGGAGCCGGGCGAGGATGGATCGCTGTGCCCGGCAATGGCAAAAGGCGGCAGAATGAGGGATGCGAGGCGCCGGCAGAGCTTTGGTCCTTCCTCCCAGAGAAGTTGGTTCGCCTCCATCGCCTGCTCCGGCTTTTCTCGCCGATTGCCACTTCACGCCGCCGGTTCTCTGATGACTTCCACAATGGCTCTCAGAGCTTAGAGTCCCTCCCTACCCCCCCACACTCCCCCCATCCTTCGTCCTGTCTTCCCCACCCCCAACCCCTTCCCTTCTCCTTTCCCTTCCTCATCCCCAAAATTCTCGCTGGTCCTCTCCGGGGAACTTTGCGGGGTTCCTGGCAGGCAAGCTGGATGGCGGCGGGGCGAGCGGCAGCCGGGCTGTGACATGAAGATGCTGATGGTTTAAAGCGAAGGAACCGCTCTTGAAAAGGAGAGAGAGAGGCGAGGGGAAAGGAAAAAAAAAAAAAAAGGAAGAGAGAGGAGAAAACAGCTGGAGAAAGGCGAAGGAGGAGGTTATTGATGACAAAAGGATGGGTGAGTGAACTTTTGCGGTTTGTTTGCTGGCACGGCTGCAGCTGTGGGGTGGATTTTGCAGCTGGATTATTCGCCGGTGGCGGGGGGGGGGGGGGCACGGGAGGCAGCAGCAGCAGCGCGTTCCGCTGCCAGGTGACTCACGGCACTTGCCATTGTATTTGTAGCCCTTGTCCCCCTCTCCAGGCACACACACACACACCTTTCCTCCCGCAGTGGAACCCAGGGGTGAATTCCTTGCCCCGAGTGAGCGAAGCCCCTGTGCCGCCCACGCCCGCACCTGCACGGGCACCCGGAGCTGCGGGTGTGCCCGACACCCCAAATTCCTGCCGGCTTCACCTCCCGATCCCCCCGGCACCATCCGGGCTGGCGTTAACACTTCGCAGGATGTGGGAAGCGGAGGGGAGGGAGGGGGGAGTTGTTTCTTGCATAGGTGGTTTTGAAGAGGCCCCTGGTACCTCTGCTACATTTCCAGCAGTCATTTGCCAGTCGGGGTTTTTTCCGAGTGTGACAGGTTTATTCCCCTCCTTCCTTCCCCCCCTCCCCAGCCCCGAGTCTGTAACAGCCAGAACATATTTCTAGCTGGCTGCTGCTGGCAAAGAGAACGGAGCAAAAAAAAAGAGAATTTAAATTACAAATCTACCCATTAAAGTGGAAGGCAGGAGCATTCTAGATCAGGAATTATTTTTGCAGATTGCCCCTTGGTTTAAAATTCGAGTGAAGACCTGCAGCACTGGGTTGGTTTTGTGTGTGTGTGGCAAATAATAACGGGATTATTTATCAAGGAGATATGAGCCCTTGAAATATTTCCTGTTGGAAGAATGCATTTTCATTCTCAGCAAGGCTGCAACTCTGGACTGAGGCAGCAGCCCTAAAATTATTCCAGGCGTGCAGATGGGTGCTGGGGGTTCTGACACCCCCTCCACGCCCTCTCATAATTATTCAGGATTCTATATATTCAATTATTACATATGTCCTCACATCCAGCGCTGCTGCCGCATGACAAGCATGACATCTTAAAGGCAAACCCTTAAAATCGATCAGGAGAGGGGAATGGAAAGAGAAATAGCCTCCTTTAAACTTTCTGGGTTTGCTGCTGTCTGGAAGCGTTGGGGTGGGTATTTTCATCGTCTACTGGATTAATTCAGATTAAGAACTGTTCAGGTATTCACAGCCGTGTGTGGAGAAGTTTAAGTGAACATGGGTTAAGGCAATTGCTCGTCTGAAAGGAATATGTCTCCTACCTTTACCTGGCGTTGGGGTCCCCTGCCAGCATTCCTGGTACACTTCTCTGAAAGGATGAACTTAGTTTCTCTTCATCTATGTCTGTATTTTAGGTACATAAAACCCATCAGTTTTACTTAAACCTACTCTTAAACCCGAATCACTCAGTGCAAAAAGTAAAACCTTTACTTAGTGCCTCATTTTACGATAAATACACGTCATAAAGACGGCTCAAACTTCAGGGGAAGTAGATTTCACACTTTCTGGGGTAATTCTGGGGGGGGATCGGACTTGCAGTTGCTTTCCTTGAGGAACACATTGAGCAGCACGTATGAGCAGAAGCTCTGGCTCATTTCCTCTCCAGCACCATGGAGCATCCAGCACAGTGACTTGACAAATATGTTTATTGTTCAAAGCTCGGCACAGAGCGCTAAGGGCACCCCAGCTCCTCGGAGAGCCAGGGGACGGGAGGGAACGGGCTCCTGGTGCTCCTGGAGGGCCGCCAGCCCCACCGGGGGAGTCTGGTGGCGGTGGGGGCAGGAGAGACGGCCGGGCAGGCGCTCCAAGGATGACGATTTGCACCACAAAGAGCCGAGGCAGGAGGCGAACAGGTTGTCTCCCAAATCCCCCGCTCAGCTCAGGCTGTCCCCGAGCCCCCAGTGACGCGGTAATCTGGTAATTTATCTGCCAGGCTTTGCAATGGCCCCTTTTTCCTTTCGGATGTTGCAGGTTTCCATGTAATCAAGCAGCGGGGAGGCTCCAGGGTGCTGCTGGGGCTGCTTCCCCTGGCGCTGCTGGCGGGGCTGGCGGGCGCCCAGCGAGCCTGCCCCAAGAACTGCCGCTGCGACGGCAAGATCGTGTACTGCGAGTCGCACGCCTTCCGAGACATCCCCCACAACATCTCCGGCGGCTCCCAGGGCTTGTCCCTGCGCTACAACAGCATCCAGAAGCTGAAATCCCACCAGTTCGCGGGCCTCAACCAGCTCATATGGCTTTACCTCGACCACAATTACATCACCTCCGTGGACGAGGACGCCTTCCAGGGGATCCGCCGGCTGAAGGAGCTGATCCTGAGCTCCAACAAGATCACACACCTGCACAACAAGACCTTCCACCCCGTGCCCAACCTCCGCAACCTGGACCTGTCCTACAACAAGCTGCAGGTGCTGCAGGCAGAGCAGTTCAAGGGCCTCCGCAAGCTCCTGATCCTGCACCTGAGGTCCAACTCGCTGAAAACCGTGCCCATCCGCGTTTTCCAGGACTGCCGCAACCTCGACTTCCTGGATTTGGGCTACAACCGCCTGCGGAGCTTGTCCCGCAACGCCTTCGCCGGCCTTTTGAAGCTGACAGAGCTCCACTTGGAGCACAACCAGTTTTCTAAGATCAATTTTGCCCACTTCCCGCGGCTCTTCAACCTGCGCTCCATTTACTTGCAGTGGAATAGGATCCGCTCCATCAGCCAGGGGCTGACGTGGACCTGGAGTTCCTTGCACAACTTGGATTTATCAGGCAATGAGATCGCAGGGGTAGAGCCCGGCACCTTCCAGTGCCTGCCCAACCTGCAAAAGCTGAACCTGGATTCCAACAAACTCACCAACATCTCCCAGGAGACCATCAACACGTGGATCTCGCTCATCTCCATCACTCTGTCCGGGAATATGTGGGAATGTACTCGAAGCATTTGCCCCCTGTTTAATTGGCTTAAGAATTTCAAGGGAAATAAGGAGAGCACCATGATCTGTGCAGGCCCCAAACACATCCAGGGCGAGAAGGTGAGCGACGCCGTGGAAACCTATAATATCTGTGCCGAAATCCAGGTGGTGGCTACTGAGAGGTCCTACCAGGCTCCCAAAACCCCCCAGAGACCCGTGTTCATCCCCAAACCCACCGTTTCCAAACTGGAGAGCCACCAGCCGACATCCGCCATGCCGAGCCCGTCCGCAGACATCCCGACGGCCGCGGTGGAGCCGGAATACGAGCACGTGTCCTTCCACAAGATCATCGCGGGGAGCGTGGCCCTCTTCCTCTCCGTGGCCATGATCCTGCTGGTCATCTACGTGTCCTGGAAGCGTTATCCTGCCAGCATGAAGCAGCTCCAGCAGCACACGCTCATGAAGAGGCGCAGGAAAAAGGCCCGGGAGTCGGAGAGGCAAATGAACTCCCCTTTGCAGGAATATTACGTGGACTACAAGCCAACAAACTCTGAGACCATGGATGTATCCGTTAACGGATCTGGGCCCTGCACCTACACCATCTCTGGCTCCAGGGAATGCGAGGTATGAACCATGATCCTCCTAAAACCATTTCAGCTGCTGGGAAGGAGAGGTAAATGTTCGAAGCTCTTGAGGTATCTCTAAATATTAGAAAGATGACGAGATTTTGTTCTTTTTTGTTGTTGTTGGGTTTTTCTTTTCCTGCTTTGGGGTTTGCTCTGTAGAAGGTTCTCTCGCGTTAAATGACAACAGGCAGGGAAGGGATGGTGATTATTTTGAATAATTAAGACTTATTAAAAAAGCGATTACGTTGGAGTCAACAACTGTGATAAAGGCATCTGGAGTGTTGTTCTCCTCCTGTTTGCACCCATTTGATGAGCTGCGGCTACAAGAGAATCCTATTTTTAACGGATTGCTAGATACAGAGGAGCTTAAGAGCCTTTTCTGGTTTAAAACTAAATATGGAAACCTCTTTTCTCCAGACCCCACATCAAATCTTGGGGGGTTTACGGCCTATTTAATGATAATGCCAAAGATTTCCTGCATTTTTGATCTGGTTCAGGAGCAAACCAGGGGACAACAGGACTGCAGCAGGCTCTTGGACTTGTTTTCCTGGAGCAGCAGAAACACAGAGGCTCCTCTGGACGTGAGCCTTTGTCAAACTGCACATTTGCAAATATCTGGGTTGGGAGAAGGGCATTCTTGGAGGGTTTAATTTCATTTCAGTGATCAGTGGAGGCTTAGACAGCCCTGCTGGAGTTGATTTCCACAATCTTCAGGCCGTGTTGGGATTTGACTCAGCAACATGGGAAACACAATCAGGAAAAGCTCTCAGCGCTTCTCTTCTGCTGTCCAGCTTTGCAAGGAAATTCCAAATTGTTTTGTTGCTCTCCTGCCAATGGCTCCACTGCTGTGGATGCAGGGGATGGGTTTGCTTGGAATGCTGCTGCTTACTTAGAGCTGGCAAAGGAGGATTTGCACAACTCCATTGCAGTTCTGGTCACTTAATCCTGCTTGTGGTGTGGCACCAGGTGGACTTTGCTTCCTTGGTTGTGGATGTTCTACCCGAGAGTGTTTGATGTGGCTGTTGGAGTTTATCCCCACCCCTTTGTGCAGGTTGGGGTTGTCTGTGGGAATTGTGAGCCCTGGTTTTGGCAGCCAGGTGCTGTGGGAGGTGTGGTGAGGACGAGCAGAGTGGGATCTGCAGTTCTGGGATCTGGATTGTTCAAGCCCCAATGTTTTCACTCTCTGACAATGGGGCGCCTTTGAGAGGTTTCGTATTTGGCACCTGAAATGCCCAGATGGTTTTGGACTGTGGAGTTAAGGGGAGGGAAGAAAAATGCAATGGTTTGGGGTTGCTTTCTCTGGAGCAGTGCTGTTTTCAGAACAGAACAGAAAACCACCTGGCATGTCCCTGTCATTGCTCCAGGAAAATGCAGAATGAAGGTGTGCGCTTTGCTTTATTCACTGCTGCCAGCACAGGTAGAAAATGAGTGATGTTCAAGTTATTTTGAATTTCCTCTGGCTGTCACAAAGAGCATTAATCTGGCCCGGAAGGCTCTGTCCCCTTCAGGCTCAGGTTTAAGACCACTGAAGTTTCATTAGCTTGACTAAAACGTTGTTTAATTTACTCCATGGCGGTAAGCAGACAGATGACCGAGCATCCAGGTAGTGACACCATCATCCCTAACGCGTTTTGGATCTCAGAAGGCAGGGATGATGTTTGGGAGACTGGAATTTGGATGATTCGGATTACAGCAGGCAATTACAAGGCTCGAGGCTCCTCCCAGGTGCAGTAACACGAGGTCACTGGTGGAATTCCCCCAGGTGGCCGTGGTTGTTACACCCAGCGTTAAACACCAGGGGACCCCAGCTCACCTGGGTTCCAGGTGCTGTGGCAGCACCAGAACGGTTTCGTTCGGGTAAAAAATTAAACTGATGGCAACTTTGCAGGACTGAGGGGGGGGTTTGTGGTGCCCCTGGGTGTAAATCAGAACGCCCCAGAGCTCTGTCTGACAGGTCACTCTGCCTTCGTGTCGTTATTGAGCACCCAGTGGCTCTTGGCACGCTGTTAGAGACTAATAAATAATAGAGAATAATAAAGACTTCAGGAGATGGAAAGCAGATCACTGAAGGCACATGCAGCAACCCGAGGCCCCCACTGAAATCCTGTCTTCAGCTTGGATTTGACATTCTGCGTCTCCATAGCTACAAGGTTCCACTTGTAAAAGGAGAGATATTCACTGTACAGCACTTAAAAATGGTAAGAAAAACCCTTGTAGAGTCTTCAGCAGTGGAAAGGGTTTGTGTTTGGTGAAAGAAAAATAGGAAATGGAACCTCTCTTTATTTCCTAATTTACCCGTACTTGTGGAAAGCTATTATTTTGTGCAGGTGTGATGCAGCTCAGGCCCATCCTCCTCCAGGGCTGCCTGGCTCATTCCCTGCACTCAGCCTGAGGTTTCTCCCAAAAAAGAAGCCCTCAGAGGAGAGAGGAGTGCCTGGATACCTGCATGAGGGCAGGCAGGCTCCAGGACTCGTTGCTTTGCAGTTGATTGATTTTACCTCTTGTAGCAATATTTTCCAAAGCATCGTCTGCTTTCATGCGTTCTCCCCCCATGCCCAGGGCCAGCTGAGCATCCAAAAATGGTGTGGTTTTGGGAAAGGGTGGTGGATCCATTCCATTTGAACAGGGAAAGGACAGAGGTGCCTGACCAGACACTGCTGTGGGCGGTGGGGTGGTTTTTGAGGTCAGGTGAGCAGAGCTGGTACCTGCACAGGGACCATTTTGGGTGTGGAAGCATCCAGCTCATCTCATCTCATCTCATCCACAAACCACCCATTTTCCACGGCAGAACTGGCCTGGGAATAATGTGCTGAGGTATTTCCACAGGTTCTTTTCTCCAGGGACCGTGTTGCGTTAAAATTCCACGAGGTTTTGAGCATTCAGCAGAGGCCCACAGGCGAGAGCTGCCCCGGAGCAGGGCAGGTGCAGCTGTGCTTTGTGGGGCTGCTTTTCCCAGCCCCTGCTTCAGGAATTATTCCTTGTGCTGGGGAGAGAGAGCCAAAGGCAGGCTGGCTGCAAACGGGAGCGACTTTGGCAGCAGTGGGATTATAATCACTGACACCTGGCCTGTGCTCGTCTGTTTAGTCTCTTGGCAAGGCTTGCTAAAATAACTGGATGCTCCTGATTTTGGCTCTGGCCATCCAGTTAGCGGAGTGCTGCTCCCTCAGCCTGGGATTTGCTCTGTGCATCTCCCTCCCTCTCACTTTCCCATTTGTTTGTACATTTGCTGGAGATCTGGAAGCTGTAAAAAGGGATTTCGTAAAGCCAGCTATGGGATTCTGTATTTCATGTGTATCACACTCACAGAATATCTGGGAATGGGTCACTGGGAGGGTGTTGTGGGGGAAGGAAAACGTTTCTGTCTCCTGGAAGGTCATTGCTGTTCCCTTTCCCAAGCTGGCAGGGACAAAACAAACAACAGGCAGACAGGTGAACAGCTTTTTTTGTGTGAACTGGCGCTGTGAGGTCGCTTTTTACACCTCTCCTTCTCCGTGTCTGGCCATACCCCGTGGATAAACAGCCACCTGTTCACACACAGGGACAGCTCTGCTGTGTTTTCCACAGGAGTGAAGACAGGCCTGGTCGTCACTTGTGTTCACACGTTTCAGATCTGACACACACAGACTCACCTTCAGCTGGAATTCTGCTCCTTCCCCTCCTTCCGTTGGGAAGAAGTACATTGAAAAAGGAATTAAACATATGCAGGCTTGGTGGGCTGCTGCAGACCTTCTTCTGAGCCTAATTTACAGGGAAATGTTGACATGCTGGTTTTATAATTTGTTTATTAAACATCATGGTGCTGCTTGGAACAAGAAGCAAAGAGGATAAGCCAGAAGAGTTTCCATCTCCAGAGAGGGTTTAGGGTGAGGTCCCAGTTCTGTAACTCAGCATTAAAGGGGTGCCCTGGGGGCTCAGCCTGAGCTCAGGGGGTGTGGTGACCTCATGGGAGATATCACTCAAGGGCTGCCTGAATTTTACGTCTTCTGAATTCTTTTAAGAGCAGTGGTTGCATTTCCTTTGGTCTGAGGGAGGAACGCTGAGCAAGGACCCCGTGGCTGAGGTGTGAGTTCATCAGAGCTTGGGGGAGTGGGAAGGGATGGATCCCACATTGCAAACAGCAGGACCTGGGAGGTGAGGAGTGATGAGATGGGAGCAGAAACTCTTCATTAACCCCCTGTGCTCACTGCAGGACCAAACCCCTGGGGTTTCTCTCCAGAGCCTCTTCTGGGACACAGGAGGATGAGCACTGTTACCCGAGCTTCTCTGCTCCCCTCTGGGCTGTGGCTCCTTCTCTCCTCTCTTCTTCCAGCCCTCTGTGACTGTGGAACCTAAATTTGTGTTGGGCTGTAAAGTGAGGGCGAATCAGCCCAGGGAAGGTGTCCTAAGCCCTGGGTGTGTGTGGGGAGAGTCAGGAAAGGGGGAAGTGGCAGTGCTGCTCCTCAGAGCTCTGCCTGTGGCAGGAACAGCTCAGAAGGGGCTCAGAGAAGGCACATTTTAGAAACTATTGAGTCATAAAGTGGTTTGGATGGAAGGAGCCTTTAAGATCACCCAGTGCCACTCCCCTGCCATGGGCAGGGACACTTTCCACAGCCCTGGGTTGCTCCAAGCCCCTCCAACCCAGCCTTGCACATTCCAGGGATGGGGAATTTTTACCTCTCTGAGCCTTTATTTGCCCTTGGCATTGCAAATGTCACCCCCAGGCTGAGGGGAGCCGTGCTGGAGAGGCACCAGTGATGTAGCAAGAAATGCACAGGGGCAAAATTTCCCTGGGCTCAGCACTTGCAAAGTGTGAGAGTTCCCAAAGATGTTCCCAAAATGGACTGGCCGTGTTTCCGGCGGAGCTGAGCCAGCTGCGCCTCCTGCAGCAATTGAGGGCTGCAGATTTGGAAAGGAAATGCAGGAGGATGTGGAACACTTCTGAAACTCTTACTCGGTGCTTCCGCTGGTGCCTGGCTGAGAGAGGAGCTCATCAGGAATTTGGGCTTGGGATACAGGTGCTGCTGAGACCTTGGCAGTGGATTGCTCTGGGATAACGCAGAGCTCACAGGCGAAGGAGGGAGCTGGACCCACCTCTCCCAAATTCTCCTGAGCTTGGGAACTCCCTGAGCAGATTCCAGGCACTGCATTTGGTCCTGTCCTGAGGCTGACAGCTCATTACCAGAGCTCTGTAATTGCACTGTGGATTCCCAGCCTTGGGCACAATGTCCAGCTGGGATCATCCTCGCTCTGCTTCCTCTTCACCTTTTTTCCTACTTCCCCAAATGTTGCCACTTTCCAGAGCCCTCGTGGGTTAAGTTATGCCCGTGAGGGTGCTCAGATGGAGAGGCTGCTGCACTGGAGAGCTTTGTACAAGAGAGGAGGACACTGGTTATTCCCGTTGTATTCCTTGAGAGGGATCCCTGCACCCCTGGAATTGTGACAGGTGCCCTTTTCCCTCTTCATCTCCTTTTTCCTTGCTCTCCCCACTTCCCCTGCCTTAGCTTGCGCTCTGTGGTGTGCTGCCAGTGTTTTAAGGAGGAGAAAGGAATGGATTATAGTGGAGTTCAAGCCAGCAGGGACAACATTCCTGGAACTGGGGAAGGAATCTGTTCAACTGTGGGTTTTCATTTTAAACACACACAAACTACAAGACACGCTGGGAGGGGCAAACAATTTTATTAGGACATGTCCTGCAGCTGGAAATGTTCCTGACACTCCCCTCCTGGATAACAGAGCTGACCTGAGCCCGGATGTTGGGAATTTTCTCTGAAATCCAGTGGCTGCAGTGGCACGGAGCAGGCTGGAAATAACCAGGGCTGTGTTCATGGTTTGCTCTGCTCCTGGACACTGCTTTGGACCATCTGCCCCTGGCAGAAGACACCCACGGGTTTCAAATCCCTTGGGATGGTGGTCCAGGCCCCAGCTTTCCCTGGAGATGCTCCTGGTGCCGTTGGAATTCTCAGTCTGTCCTGGCGGGAGCTGCCAGCGCTCAGAATTGTGCTCAGAAGTTACTGGTAACAGTAACCATCCTGTTACCCACGGTGTGAACGCTGTGACACGAGGAACACCGAGTGATCCGTGTCCTCAGCACTCCCAGCACGCCGGGATTGCCGTTCCCAGGCAGGTGTTCCAGCCGTGAACACGGATGGGCCGCGGCCAGAAACGTCTCTGACACCGCTCAGCTTTTATCACCTCTGCCCCTTGTGCCGCCAAAGGAGCTCAGATCACCTCTGGGTCTTCCCACCTCCACACAAACAGGAGCGGGTCAGTCCTGAGGGCTTTCCAGGGGGTTCACCTCTGGGTCTTCCCACCTCCACACAAACAGGAGCGGGTCAGTCCTGAGGGCTTTCCAGGGGGTTCACCTCTGGGTCTTCCCACCTCCACACAAACATGAGCGGGTCAGGCCTGAGGGCTTTCCAGGGGTTTCACCTCTGGGTCTTCTCACCTTCAAACAAGGATGAGCGGGTCAGTCCTGAGGGGTTTCCAGGGGTTCCACACAAAGATGAGTGGATCAATCCTGAGGGCTTTCCAGGGGTTCCACACAAAGATGACTGGATCCATCCTGAGGGGTTTCCAGGGGTTCCACACAAAGATGACTGGATCAATCCTGAGGGCTTTCCAGGGGTTTCACCTCTGGGTCTTCCCACCTCCACACAAAGATGAGCGGGTCAGTCCTGAGGGGTTTCCAGGGGTTTCACCTCTGTATCTTCCCACCGCCACACAAAGATGATCCTGAGGGCTTCCCAGGCGTTTCACCTCTGGGTCTTCCCACCTCCACACAAAGATGAGTGGATTGATCCTGAGGAGTTTCCAGGGGTTCCACACAAAGATGAGTGGATCGATCCTGAGGAGTTTCCAGGGGTTTCACCTCTGGGTCTTCCCACCTCCACACAAAGATGATCCTGAGGGGTTTCCAGGGGTTTCACCTCTTGGTCTTCCCACCTCCACACAAAGATGAGCGGGTCGATCCTGAGGGGTTTCCAGGGGTTCCACACAAAGATGAGCGGGTCAGTCCTGAGGGGTTTCCAGGGGTTTCACCTCTGGGTCTTCCCACCTCCACACAAAGACCAGTGGATCAATCCTGAGGGGTTTCCAGGGAGTTGCCAGCCGCGTCTCAAGCTGCGGAATTCCGCTTTGTTGCAGCTGTAGTGCACAGGGAAGGCATTGACACCAGAGGCTGTTGGCAGCGTTGGCTTCTTGGCCTGCAGGATTTGTTTTGCCTTTGCCTTTTTAATTTACGAGGAAACAGGAATCTCTTCCTGGCAGATGGATCGGTCGTGGTGTTGTCATGGGCAATGGATTGGGGATTCCAAGGAGGAGAAGGAAGGGAAGGCCAGAAGATGCTGATCATCTCTGATTTCCCACCTTCTGTGCGTGTCCAGCTACAGCAAAACTCCCCCTTTGCTTCTTAGCTCAAATACAGATGTATTTTGGGGTTCTTTAGAGACATTTGAATAAAATTGGCTGGAACAGGAGCAGTTCTTGGGTGCTGGCAAGGCAGAGTCTCCTCAAAGCTCTGTGGTCCAGGGCTGTGTCTCCATCTGTGGGCAACCTCCTACAAAAAACTTTGTGGGGATGCTGGAGCTTCTCTGCTTTGTTTTCTGTCCTTTGTGGGGCTTTCTTTCCGTTCATACTTCAAGTTCTCAAAACTCATGAGACAAGGAACATTCCCCTGGTTTTTAGTCCCCACACCACTTGGTGATCTTAAGCACAATCTCTTTGGTCTGAAGGTTCCTTTTCTTCCCCTGTTCTTTCACCAACACAATTTTATTCAGTTTCCTCTAAAATGCACAATAACAACAGGAAAAAATAATATTTGTGGGTTTAGGCCGTGGGGAAAACCAACATGATCAATTTGACGGTGATCCAAGGGGGCCTTTGCTGTTGTGTCCTTGTACAGGTGTGTATTTTGTTCGTGGGGAAGGCTGACTCCACCCTTGATCTTACCCTGAGATTTGCGAGTGCTTTAGTCAAATAAAACCCCTGAACATCTCCTGCCTGAGCATTTCAGCTGCAGAAGGGTTGTGTCAGGAGAGAAAGGAGCTGGCTGTGAAGTCACTGGGTGTGAAATGTGGAGGGGATGTGGCACGTCCTCCATGGCAGCAGGCAGAGCTCAGGAACTGCGGTGGGACACAAAGCTCTGGGGCTCCTGGAATAAATACACGGGCTGGGAAAAGCAATCCCCAGCTCCCAGATCTGATAGGCAGTGAATGAAAGAACCACTTACAGAGCAGCAGGTTTTTGTAATTTTTATTTCCCCCCATGTAAACTCTGGGCAAGATTTTTCTTCTCCCAGGGAAGAAGTGGGATTTTCCTTTATGTTACTTGGGTGTTGATCCAATCAGGAAGCAATTGATGGTGAAATATGGAAGAAGTGGGATTTTCCTTTATGTTACTCGAGCGTTGATCCAATCAGAAAACAATAGATGGTGAAAGAAGTTAAGAATTATTTGTGTTTGGGCAGCAGCTGACAACTCCCAGGTTTAATCACTGTATGGAAACACCAAGGGAGTCATTTTTGTGCCTGGGAGGACAGGACACACCAAATAATCTGTGCCAGAAAGAGACCTGAAGTGTGATTTCCTGGGAGCGGGGCAGCCCAGGATTTGGGAATTTTCTGGCAATATCCTGGTTCTGGATGCTCCAGCTCTCAGCCCAGGGATGGAAGAGTTCAGCCCAGGATTTGGGAATCTTCTGGCAATATCCTGGTTCTGGATGCTCCAGCCCTCAGCCCAGGGATGGAACAGTTCAGCCCAAGGTCAGGCCAAGGTTTGGCCTCCAGGGCAGCAGCCCAAGGTCAGGCCTGTTTGGCTCAGAGTGCAAGGTGTCCACGGGAAAGGTCAGGCTCACTCTCCATGTCTTGCACTCTCACCCACCCAAACCCCATTTTTCCAGGCTTTTCCAACTCACCGAGGGTGTCTTTGAAGAAGAGACTTGAGTTGTGTGGTTTTGCTCATTTTCAGTCAATCCTCATTAAAAATCAGCTTCTCCTTCTGTGTGCTGGCCTCTGCAAGCCCTGCTGACTCCTCACTGCTCTCATCCTTCACTGCCACAGCCATTTGGATTATCTTGGGGCTGTGATGGATGCTTTAAAAGGAACCAACAAGGCCATCAAATTCCTGCCCCGGTTCAACCAGCATTTGTTAATGTTCTAAATCATCCTGGGCCTGAAATGTGCTGCTTCTTAAATTTAGAACGATGTGATTGCCTAAAGCCTCTCCATGTGTTAATTAAATCATCATAATTGTGGTTTCTGGAGACTGACAGGTTATAAATAGTTTTCCTTCTCCCCCTCCTGCAATAATTGGTGGGAATGACGGGCAAACCAGGCATTGTTTCACCGTGCCCCTGACACTGCTCTTCCCATTCCAGCCCCGTTCCTCTGCCTGACTTGACTGTCCTGAAATAATCAGCAGTGTCATCCTCAAAGGCTGCTTAATTGCCAGGCACTTCTCACATTATGGGACAAGGAGAGAAGTGCTTTTCATCATTATCCCTTTAATTTGGCGGGATGGGAGGTCAGGAGCTCGGGAGGTCAGGGCAGAGGTTCCATGTACACACCCGTGACAGACACTCTGAATAAATACTGACATATTTGAGTCAGCATCTTACCTCCATCTGCCCTGCCTCATCCGAGATTTTGTGGAAATAGAAACCTTGGTGTTCTGAACATCGTTTTCCTCTGCTGCTGCCGTGGAATCATGGAATGGTTTGGGTTGGAAGGGACCTTAAATCCCATCCAGTCCCATGGGCAGGGACGTCTCTCACTATCCCAGGTTGCTCCAAGCCCCATCCAGCCTGGCCTTGGGCACTCCCAGGGATCCAGGGGCAGCCACAGCCGCTCTGTGAATTCCATCCCAGCCCCTCTCCCAATATTTCTTCCCACAATCCCATCTAAAGCTGCCCATGGACTCCTGGGTGGGTTTGGGTTTGAGGGACCTCAAAGCCCATCCAGTCCCACCACGGGTCCCACACTTTCCATGGATCAGGGAGCTCCAGCCTGGCCTTGGACACTCCCAAGGATCCAGGGGCAGCCACAGCTCCGCTGGGAATTCCATCCCAGCCCCTCCCCACCCTCCCAGCCAGGAATTCCTTCCCAAAATCCCATCCAACCCTTCAGTTCAAAGCCATTAAAGGCAGTTTAAATCACCTGGGCAGGTCCAGCTTTGCTGTGCAGTCACAGGAAAAAGGCAGAACAGCCTGGTGGGACCACTCCTGGTCTGGAAACAAATTCCAGTTACAGTTCAGAGGATGGAAAAGAAGATGCTGCAAACACTGAAGCTGACCAAGACTTTGTACCCATCTCTCTGCTCCCCTTCTGATCTTCCCCAGCTTCCGAGCAGCTCTGTCTGGAGTGTGTGGGAATGAGGCAGGAAGGATGGGAATGGGAACACCCTCTGGCTGGCATTATGCACGATCCCACTGGGCAATTAGGCTCTGCTGCCCTTTCATGTGGGTCTGCAGCTGTTCACAGCTCTAATTTGCAGAAGAACCTCAGGCCAGAGCTTGGTCTGCTGCTCTGGATCCTCCTTCCTCTTCCAATTATCCAAGGAAGCCACACCAGTTCCCTGAGCTCTGGAGTGCTGGGACGTGTCCTGCTGGTTGGCACAATCCAGGGCTCCGCAAGACTCAAGGATGTACACAACCGTGGAATCAAAAAGGCTGGAAATTGAAATGCAATTGCTTGGGTTGGAAAAACTCTCTAAAATCATCGAGTCCACTGCTGAGCCCACCACTGATCACGTCCTCAAGTGCCACATCCACACGGATTTTAAATCCTGCTGGGGGTGCAGACTCCACTCTCGGGTTTGTGTTTCCCAAGACATGTCAGATGAGTCTTCTTTCCCTGAATACCCCATGGTGAAGCAAAAGAAGAGTCGAAAGCTGCCATCTCAGGTTTTCCTTTTTGGTTGTTTATTATTTCTTCTCTACAAATTCTTTCTGTGCCCTGCCAAGGCCTTGTTGCAGCCAGGGCAGGAGGCGACTCCCGCCCACCACAGGCGGGCAAAACTTTTTATACCATGTTCTACCTATCTTTTATTGACCATCGATCACCAATACCTACTGCTAATGTCAGACAGGTCACCTCTATCCTACACCAACCCTGTGAGCCACCACAGCAGAAAAATGGGTGACAAGAAGAAGGACACAAAGGACAAGGACCACACCCAGGTCCTCCATGGTTTTCTTCTGAGCCCTTTCTACAAACCCCAATATTCTACATTTGCACCCCGTGATCACTTAGCTACTATTACTAACTATTATTTTTGTTCCATTCTCGTGGTTTGTCATTCATTTCCCAAGCTGAAAGCTCTGCCATGGCCCGAGATCCAGGACAGTGTCTGTGTGGGCTCTGTGCAGGGGGGTCCCTGAGCCCTGCCAGGACCTCAGACCCTCCAGGGCAGTCACAGGAGTGCCCTGGGCTCTGACACTCCACCACTGCCCTTGTTCAATGCCTGAAGACCCCTTGGGGGAAGAAATTTCCCCCGATATCCGACCTCACCCTCCCTTGGTGCACCTTGAGGCCGTTTCCTCGTGTTGGAGGAAGTTTCTCCACGGGAAACTCAACCCTTCTCTCCAATACTGGAGGATGTCCCTCCTCGCTGTGAATTTGGCAAGCAGGAGGATCCGGGATGAGGCCGCAGGATTTGGGAACTGTTGTAAACCCTGCTGGAATTTGTCGCTATTCACGAGAAAAGATGAAAGACTTTAAGGTTTTTTTTAAGGCAAAGAGCAAGCGAGCCCTGCCTGTTGCGCTTTATTCTACTTTTATAAAGTGTTTTGATCAGACTTAACACGATTGGAGAACAGGAACGACACCTCCTTAATCTCATTGGTCAAACCAGAGAAAACAGCAGAAAAACAAAAACACCTGGAGAAGAATTGTTTTGAGAAAGGAGAGTTGTTTGCCAGGATTTGTTTTGAGAAGAAGCTTTCTTAAGAATTTCTCCCTTGGGATAAGTTAGCAGCTGCTGGCAGGCTGAAATTCTCCCAGGCCCAGGAATACCAAGCCCACAGTAATTTATTGTGAGCCGGCAAACATCTCTTCATCAAAAGAAGAAAGCAAAGCGAAGTCACGTTGACTTTCATCACAACCTCAGCGTTGAAACCAGTCCCTGAACCTTTGAAAATCCCTCCTGTCTGGCTGTCCCTGCCCTCCCCTCCACTTTCTGGGGTGCCCTGCCTTTCACTGCTGCCTCTGTGGGGGTCCTGGAACAGGGCTGGGGTTTGGCTGCTGCTGCAGCATCAAAGGCAAAGCCTCATCTGGAGCCTCCAGCCGCGCCTGTTTTGTTCCTGCCATAAAAGCCAGTCTGGAGAGCTCTGCTTTGTCTTGGGGAGGCATTAGCACGAGGCTGTTTAGTGCTTTTAGAACTCCAGCCGATATTCAAATGCAACGGAGACCGACTCAGAGCCACTCAGGTGCCGCCTCGTCCCCGGAGCGAAATCGAACGATTTCAATGGAAATTTCGCAGCCGTTCCTTCCCCCAGAGTTATAATTTTCTTTCTCGGAGCCCCTAAATCACACATTAGGCTGCTGGCTTTAAAAGCCACATCAATGTCACTTGTGAAGGGAAATGAAGGCAGAGCGTGGCCTCTCTGCAGTGGGAACACAAATTGTACAAATCAGGAAAGGAAGGAGCCCACTGGCGATTGTGAATTATGGGAAATTTTTATTTGGAAACAAGATCTATGGGTATTTCCTTTAGTGCTGTTGCTTTGTTGAATGTGTTAAGGGTCCCAGTGTGTATAAACTCCTCAACAATCTGAGGAATTGATTAACCTCTCTCTATTTATGATTAGCTCCCAAATTTATTCTATTAGTTTTCGAGAGTGAGGTCTGGACGCTGTTGCTTTGCTGTAAAAGGGGAGGGACTGGAATTAAAATTAAACTTTTTTTTCCCTACTCTTCCTTATAACCTCCATGAAAAACTACTCCACGAGTTTTCCATGGAGGTGATGAGGAAAAGCAGGGAAAAATTTTGTACTTCCCTGATATTTTGCCCCGAGTCTCATGAACGTGTCGGGGTAGTGAAGGTGCCCTTGCCCATGGCTTTACAGTCCTTCCCAACCCAAACCATTCCAGGATTTTCTCATTCCACATAAAAAGTGAGGCAGAGGCACTTCTCCACCTGCTTTGGCGCCCTGTCCATCAGGGGCCACCCAACCTGACAAATGTGGCTGTTTCCAGCAGCCGGGATTTCTCTGCGCTCAGCGGTGCCTCCAGAGAGTCACTTGAGGACTCGCAGAGCAAACTCCACTTCCCTGGTAATTTGTTCCAAAGGTTAACAACCTCCACAGCACGAAATAACTTGTCCAGCTGCTAAAATCATTCCTTTCTCCCGCGTGGCATTAGGCTCATCTGGGAGGAGGATGAACCCAGGGTTTGATTCGTGGCTCAGGTGAGCTGTGTGTGTTCCCCAGCCCCGTGGCCACAAACCCACCAGGAGATTTGCACATGGAAACAGCCCTGTTCCTGCCCCTCAACAAAATCCCACTTTTATGGAATCAGGCCGGGAAAATCTATATTTATCCCTGCTGCTGGTAAGAAATTCCCAGCTTGGCTCTCCTTCTCCTGCTCCTTTTGTCCTGTTTTGACTCAGTCCATGGCTCGGTCCTGGAGCAATTCCCAGGTTTTCCCTTCGTGGAGTTGCTCTTCCAGCTCTCTTAGACCAAAAGAAGGAACCCTTTGTGAGCCTGTGACATCTCCACTTTTCTCTCCGTGGAACACTGGCCGTAATCTCGAGGGGACAGCACTAAGAGTGTGGATGTTTTTCCATGCTGTGAAATGCCATTTAAGGCCAAACACCATTCAAATGCAATTTAAAGTGGTGCAATCCACTTTCCCATGGAGTTGGAAGTCACCAAAAGCCTCCTGCATGCAAAAATCACTGCAAACCAAGCTCAGTATCGTGTTACTGCATTCTCAGATTGGTGGGAATCCTGGAAGTTGTTTCCTTTCTTATTCACAGCAGTTTAACCAATTATTAATTATGATTGGTGGGAATCCTGGAAGTTGTTTCCTTTCTTATTCACAGCAGTTTAACCAATTATTAATTATGATTGGTGGGAATCCTGGAAGTTGTTTCCTTTCTTATTCACAGCAGTTTAACCAATTATTAATTATGATTGGTGGGAATCCTGGAAGTTGTTTCCTTTCTTATTCACAGCAGTTTAACCAATTATTAATTATGATTGGTGGGAATCCTGGAAGTTGTTTCCTTTCTTATTCACAGCAGTTTAACCAATTATTAATTATGATTGGTGGGAATCCTGGAAGTTGTTTCCTTTCTTATTCACAGCAGTTTAACCAATTATTAATTATGATTGGTGGGAATCCTGGAAGTTGTTTCCTTTCTTATTCACAGCAGTTTAACAAATTATTAAATATGATTGGTGCGAATTCTGGAAGTGTTTCCTTTCTTATTCAGAGCAATTTAACAAATTATTAATTATGGTTGGTGGGAATCCTGGAAGTTGTTTCCCTTCTTATTCACAGCAGTTTAACAAATTATTAAATATCAACTGTCCAAAAACAGCCTGAAGAAAAGAGTTTTTCACCACCAAGGCTCCAGATGTGGGGAGGTTTTGGCCTCAGCCACGTGGAATTTTGTAGTTTTGCTTTTAGTCTCCTGCTCCAGTGGGGATGTAATGATGATTATTTAACTCCACATCCATTAAAAAAAAAATAGGCTCTGGAGGGATCTGGGTTATTCTGGAAGAGGTAAATTCAAGAGCTTCTGTAAATTCAGGATTTTGGCAGCTGAGTGAGGAAAAATGAAGGTGTTTGTCAAGGATCCCAGGCCTGTCCTGTCCTCCAGAATTGACAAATTCCTGGTTGCAGGGAGTTCACTAAAGATCCCTGAGGGGTCCAGCAATTGCTCCAGTTTTATTCCCCCTTTAATTTGGGGTGAGAAAGCGCTGAAGGCGAAGTTGGCACCACCAGACTGAGGGGATTTCTTGTCTCTGCAGGCCAACAAAAGGACAGGGCTTGTGAACATCTGGTTTTTAGAACATCTCTTTTTCCAGAAACACCCTGGGCTTCTGACAGCCCCATTAAAACTCAGACCTGCAAACTGGAGGGTGTTTGTGCCCGGGAAAACCCAACCAGGCACATCCCTGGAGTGTTCCCAAGCCTGGATATTTCCTGTGGCTGATTTCTGACCAGGAAATGCTTTTTTCACTTTAAATAAATTTAAAGTTTTAGCCAAGGCTGCTAAAGAGGGAGCTGGATATGCTGAGTTCCCTCTGCAGGGGATGAAATTCCTTCTCCTGGTGCCACCTGGGGATGGATCCTTCAGGGACAGAGCATTGCTATAAAATAAATCCTCACCTCAAGGCCACCTTTTAGTTTGGGCTAGAACAGCAGGTTAAATCTCCACTAAGGAGAAAAACCAAGATCCAAAAGGGGGGAAAAAATGTTATTCCTTTTGAAAATGTATCAGGTAAAAAAAAAATAGAATGGAAGAATGGATTTCTCTTCGTTCCCAGCAAGTGTTAAATCCCTCCTTCACCAGGGGTCGGTGGCAGGACAGGTTTAATCTTTAATATTCAAAAAAAAGGAAAAGCCTGTGAGTGATTTAACTATTCCATGTTCACTAAGTAATTATCAGGTATCAACCCAAATCAGCAGCATACAGCTGAATTCAGGCTAAAGGAAATAAAATAAATAATAAACAAAAACCATACAAACCCCACAACCTTTCCCTACCCCTTGTTTTTTATTATTTTATCGTTTTTACCATCCACCTCTGGCTGTTATTTTTCATCCTGACCTGGTGGCCGGGTGAGACAAGGTTGGGGCTGGCCTCGATTCAAACTTCCAGCAGCAATTAATTAGTGGCTGTGTGCACATTTTGTAAGTGTTTTAAGAAGCACTGGTTAAACATTGATGAATTTTAAAGCAGGATAAGCACATAAATAAGAGGTCACATGTGATTTCTGATCACTTCTTACAGCGTGTATTAATTTTTTATTAATTCTGGAGAGCTGTTTACAAACTGCCTGGCACCAGCTGCAGTCAGAAAGCAAATGAAGCCCTCAGAAAAGGAGGGAGAACTCGACAGAAACTCTTCCCTCCTCCAGGGGCATCAGGATGAAGCATTCAGGGAACAAAACCGGGGGTGGAGCTGTTCCCAGTGGGTGCTGAGATTGCAAACTGGGACTGGTGGCACCTCTGGGCCAGTCCCAGCCTGGAAGCTGGAAGTTCACAAAGGTCTCATTTGGGATGTTTTGTGTTATTCCAGACTTTTCAAACACAGGAGTGTTGTGGTTTGAGTTACCCTGATGTGAAAAACGAGGTTCA
>WAAE01005405.1:0-52962 GCA_013400495.1 Nicator chloris | reverse complement strand
TTTCTTTCCAAGTAACAACTGATACAATGAGAGGAAACAGTCTTAAGTTTGCTAGGGGAAATTTAGATTCAATGTTAGGAAAAAATTCTTCCCTGAGAAGGTTGTCAAGCATTGAAACTGGATGCCCGGGGAGGTGGTTAAGTCACCACCCAGGGAGGTATTTAAAAGATGTGTAGATGTGGTGCTTAGGGCCATGGTTTAGTGCTGGGCTAGCACGGCAATGTTGGGTTAATGGTTGGCATCAGTGATCTTTAGGGTCTTTTCCAACCTAAAATACTTTGTGGTTCTTAAACACAGCTTGACATATCTGTCAGCCCTTTGTGTACATTTGGGTATATGTTACAAATGACACAATCCACAAAGAAAAATGAACATTAACAATTTCAAAAAGTTTTTCTTTTTTTCTTAATTTTCCAAAGGGATATTGCTCTAGCATGACAGTCAATACACATTCTATGCATATGGCCCTCATTTCCTTTGGCAGTCATAACAGGTTTTTATAAATTACTGTGCTTAGCTGTGCTTAGCTTAGCTGTCCTTGTATGACCCGGATCAAGGCTTTCTGGAAGTGTGTACTGACTATTTCAGCTGGAAGGGACTGTGCCTGTGTGATCCTTCTCTCCCTTTTATGCTTGAGCAAAAGCCACCAGTGACAGTCACCATGGCTGCATCTGGCTCACAGGTAACAACTTGAGAGCTAGGGGTCGTAAGTTTTGGTCAGCAGCTAAGGGCTCGTTGAGCATGTGCCAACACAAAATAAGTCAATTATCTTACTCAATCAACAGTGTCCAGCACAGGGCCTCGAGCCCCTGTGCACAACAGTGTTTTGCACACTGGGATCTCCCCCTGTGCAGAGAGGCCTCTCCTGTTGCTCCCTGAGGATGAGCAGTTCCTTGCTGTGGCAGATTCTCAGAAAGTGCCCAATAGCACAGTAGGACATTGAAACCTTAGCAAGGTGGTATACAGGGTTGGTTGTGCACACATAATCCTTCAGCTATAAACTGTTAACCAAGTCTAGGACTAAGTCTGGACCCAGCCACACCTAAAGTTTTCATTAACCCATTGGAACAGAATTTGGAAAACGGTCCTTTCTGAATCTCATGACTCAGCAGGAGGGTCTCCCTGACAATTTTGTCTGACCCTGTCCTTTATGCAGGCAATAATCAAGTTGCTGTGACAAGGGGCAGAAAAAACATCTCGGTCTTGGGGACGTCCTTGCTGTGTGATAGTCCCAGGAAACCTGGACTGCTGTGCCAAGAGGGAAGTGTGGGTTTCACAATAACCTCTGCCACGGGTGTAAATAAGTTCTCAGAACAATAATTACTATTTCTGTTCCTCTTACTGTAAGAAGAGTCCAGACTTCATCTTCAAAGCACCAAAACTCAATTATCCTTGCAGAGTTGAGAAAACAGAGGTACTTGAGAACAGTTCATAGAAAACCAAACAAAGTAGTTCCTTACTAGAAAGATTTTTCTCTTAACACACTTTTTGTGTACTATCTCGGCTATGATCCTCTAAGTGAATCAATCTGCTTTGTGGGAAAGTGCAGAGTGGAAATAAATATATGAGAAATGGGCATAATAGTACCAAATTCAAAAGTGAAGGGAAAAGTTCCTTATAATGAGTCCTACTTTTTTTCTTCTATTTTTTCGCCTTATCAAGAAAGGAATTATTTTGCTACCACAGTTATTTCACCTCCTTAGCAAGTGGCCAGAGAAACTAAAATTTTAAGGGAGATAGTATTGTAATGATGTATTTTCCAATAAAAATGGTGTGGAAAATAGCAGGATTTCTAAAATTATAATTCTATGTTATGAACTGAATATTTCAGGTTATATAGAAGAGTTGTGAAAGCTTGTCTATGAGAATGATTTCTAGAACCTGTGACAAAAAATTTTTTTGGGATATTTGAAGTCCACAATAATATTTTTAATTAGATTGTTTAGAACACTAATGTTTTCCCATATGATTTAGCTTTCTAGCTTTATGAAACCATGGTCTGCCTTTATTAAACCATTTTTCTGAGGAAACTGTACATCTGCTTTGAAATGCTTGGAAGCCTCATTTCCAAGGAAGACAACCTTGTGCAGATGGCCAAAGTCCAGAACAATTTACAATAAATTAAGGTAAAGTAGTTGATGAAAAGCATTGCAAAAATGTTGATGCTATTTTCTTATATCATTACCTCAGTTGTGTTATAGATGCCGTAGATCGATCCTACAGTACCTAGTGGTAGGAAAAAGCTACAGAAGTGGGCACTTGTAAGTGATTCTGGAGGACCATAGCAGGACCACAGTTCTGCACTCACATCTGTGCTACTGGTTGCCATGAGGCAGTTCAGTTTTAAATAGACTCTTTTAAGATCACTTAACAATTTTGAAACTTCTCTAAAGCCCTTGGTAACAAGCCATTTCCAGCTGATCTAACTGATTCAATGTCAGGTGTTGATTTCTTTTATAAGCAGAGGAACTACATAGCAATGGTGTCTGGTTCTGCCAACTAAAGGATGTTTTGAATGTGATGAATCTCCCACTAAAGAAACAAGTGGTGGACCTGGGCTGTTTCATAAGAAAAGAATTTTCTTCACCCTACCAAGACAATTAGTGTGCTCATGAGAATACAAAAGACCCCAACTGCTCTTTAAATTAAAACTCTTTACACTTGCTCTAGGGATGGCAGAACTGAAATCAGATAAAGAGATCTGTAGTAACATGCAGAAATGATGCTGGAAGGTTGAGATTCATCTTACTTAAGATAAGATAGCTAAAAATTACACATCTACATTAAGCCCTTAGCTCCTCCTGTCATCAATGGAAAGAGCTGGAGGCTCTGGAGAGTAATTCATCTCAGCTGTCCGTGACACGTCGTGGTGACATGAACTGCATTCTAAAGGTACCTGTTCTCCCCTGTGACTACAAATGAATCAAAATGTGGCTAAATCAGACTTAAAATCTTGCAGTTAAAACTTATTTTTTGATACCTAACTGGACTGAATCCCACTTCAAGTGTCTTTTCGTTTTCAGCTTTTTTCAATATAAAGAAAATAAACCACATAAATTCAATCTTTAGCCTAGATATAAGCCTTTTCTGTGACATAATATATATTTTCTGTGGTTTCCATCAAAGCTTGGACTTGCTCTTGGTGGTATTTTCCTATCTTAAAATGATTCTATAATGGAAAATTAATGCAAAGAATAAAGCTTGTAAATGATTAATAGCTGTGCATTTGCAGCATAATGTACCGTAATCTATTTCCTGCTGTGCTCACGGTTAAATTCATCACATTTAACTTCACCAAAGCCAAAATTTGCCTGACTAAAAGTTAAAAACCTCCAAGATAAACTATATATTTAGACCCCAGTGTGAGTCACTGTTGAACTAAAAGCACCTCTGGTGATTTATCATGCCATACTAACATACATATCTATTGCAAGCAGAATAAATTAAACCCCAGAGAGAGTTTAAAAAGTAGATTAGGATGGATTATCAGGAAGAGGAGACAGCTGAAGCTTTTTTGAGGTAACTGAAGAGAACCTCATAACCCTAGACCTTGATACTTGCTGGCATTTTTAACCACAACAACACCTGCTGGAAGAGAAAAAAAGCCTGAGCAGAAACAATGCAGAAGGGAAATATAGTAGAACAATTTCTTGATAAACATGATCAATGAACTGGGTAGTAAGGGTCCTCAGGAGGACCCTGCTTAGCAGGGAAGCTGGATTGGATGGTTTCCAGAGGTGCCTTCCAGCCTCCTTAGGCATTCTGTGATTCTGTGGCAGGCAGTAGTGATCTTATCAGTACTCAGAGCCACCTGAGCCATGCCTTGGGATTGAATTCTAGTGTGTGTGGGCCCAATCCCACAGCATGTGAGACCACATATGGCATCAGGAGCACAATACCCACAAAGCTGGCCACCCGAGAGCAGGAGCTGGAAGAGCATTACTGTCATGATTAGAGATTCAAATAAGTGAAATAAATAAACAAAAATCCCATTAGGAAATAAGCTACAAAGGGCCTGGACAACAATTAGATATCTTCAGAGATTTATAATAATGAATTATTGTTTTAGAATGTCACTTCAGTGAAAATATAAATGTGTTAACAGAGAAAAGACTTTGCTGACCTTTCCTCTACTTAGATTGCCATAAATATCCTATTTAGGCATTTTGATGACTTTAGGATTAGTGCCAAAATAAACCCAAAGTGTAATTTAATTAAATTTGAATTAAACTTACAATGCTGACATTTCGAACAGATATTTCAGGCACAGGTTCAAAGTTAGTTCAAAGCTTAGAAAAGCTATGGTAAAAAATAGGTAATAAACAAATAAATAAATAAAGGGCCTGAAATATTTTTTTTAAAATCCCCTTGTAAGTTTGGACACCTTGGCATTTTCATCCCCCAACAAAACATTCCTACAGTGGATCACTCTGCTTTTAAATTTTTTATCTTGTTTGCTTTCAAATATTATCACATGAGATCTACTTGCAAGTCTTTTCACATAAGCTAACATAATTTTAGGGAAACCTTCAGTAATTTCTGACAATATAGGCTATGGACTCTTCCCCCCAGTTCTTTCCCCCTGGTGATTAAAATCCATAATTCAGCTTTTACTCATTTCGAGAGTATTCTCTCTAGAGTTTTTGCTCTTCTTAAAAATCTTTAGTTTGAACTGTACTTTTTTCTAATGAAAGTTCTCAAAGTAACATGAATCTTCATTTCTACTCAGGCTTGTGTTCAGTTGTGTTTTGAGTATCAACAAGAGTGCAGGCTTCACAGTCTCCCAGAGAACCTGTTTCAGTGTCAGACAATCCCCACAGTTTTTTACGTGTTCATGGAATTTCTTGTGTTTCAGTTTGTGCCCACTGGCTGTTGTCCTGCCACTGAGCATCACTGGGAAGAGTCTAGGCTCCATCTTCTTCATTTCCTTCCGCCTAGTATGATATAGATTGATAAGATTCCATCTGAACCTTAACTTCTACAACTGGAAGCTGTGACTCTCCAGCCTGTAATCATGTGACAGACACTTCAGTTTGTTGCTCACTGTCATGGCTCTTAGCTGGACTCACTTCAGTGTGTCTCTTGTACTCCCCCCCAGGTGTGTCTTGCCAGTGATGAACAGAGGGGAAGGATCTCATCCCCTACCTGCTGATGACACTCTACTTAATGAAGCCCAGGACTGATTCCTTTTTTTTTTTTCTTTTCCACAGGGGTGGACATCAGTGTTCTGTGAAATGACCATCAGGTCATTCTCTGTGTAGGAACCTGGTTCATCCCCAGTTTATACAAGTACATGGGACTATTCCTGCCCAGATACAGGATTTAGCATTGCCCTTTATTGAATTTCAGGAGATTCTTGTCAACTCTTCTTCAATCTGTTGAGGCACATCCACTGGTATGTACACGGTATAACATGGCATATGGTCTACCAACCACTCCTCTCAGTTTTGTATCACCTGTAAAATTGCTGAGGATTCACATTGTTGCGGGTGTGCAGTCATCCAATTTGTAATTCCTCAGTTTTTCTGTGAGAGAGACAGTCTCAAAAGTTAAACTTGCTAAAGTTGGGATAAACAATATCTACTGCTCTCTACTAACCCACCAAGTCATTCATCTTGTTTTAGAAGGCTATCAGGTTGGTCAAAAATTATTTCCCCTTCGTAAATCCATTCTGACTATTCCCAATCACCTTCTTGTCTGTCCTTCACATATTTTGAAATTGTTTTCAGGATAATTTATTTCATCTGCTTCCCAGTGCTGCTTTCCTTCAACCTTGCTTTATGGTTTTCGAAGTCTCTACTCTCTGTGTCACATCATGTCCTTTGCTTGCCAACATTGTCTTCACTTCCTCACTTGATTTTGGGTCATCATATCTCTCCTGAACTCCTCCTAGTTTAAAATTATCTTTAGCAGGCTGGCTACATTTTGAGTGCCATGTTAATATAAGGATTAGCTTCCTTTCCAAGAACAAACTTCACAGTAAAAAGGACAAAAACACAAGGGAGTTTTATTCTTGTAACTGGCAATTGACATCAGCTGGGTAATAGTTCTTGGAAATTCATGAGACTCTCCCAGGGGTCAATGGTCCTTTAGTGTAAAAAAGAAAAGAAAGAAAAAAAATACTCTTTAAAAGCCAAACTAACAAGACTGTGCTTCCCACTGGGTTTGTGAATGCTTTGCTTGCTGTACCTTGTTAAATGTAAATTTAAAATAAGTCAGTACATGTTGAGATACATGTAGTGTCACTGTCTAACTGGGTCATACTCAAATCTGAAGCTAAGGACGTAACTGTTAAGTAATGTAAGAAATATGTTCATGATCAATCCTCTTTTTATAAACATGCTTTTCTGCCCCTAAATTTCCCAGCACAGTCCCACCACAGGACTTAGAAGGCATCAGAAAGACTGAATTCCACTTTTAAAAAGAAGGGAAGAGGGGTTTCTCTGATGATTGCATTTATCTCACCTAAATTTAGAGACAGAACTCAGCTGAGTGTTATGATACCTGCATTTTGATATCTGTGTGTAGCTGAATTTATTAGTTTATAGGTATCTACACTCTTTGCTAAAGGAAACCATAACTGCACTATCAGTGGATTTAGGAGATGATTCAGCTGACCAAGAGCCTAATAAATTATTCAGTGTCCTTAGGCTGTGCAGTTACCTAACCTGCTCAGGTCTGCCAAACCAGAGGTACCAAATGCTGATGGCACATCAAATACATGAGAGCTGTTCCCTACAATGGCACTGGAAGCTGGGACTGCCACATATGGGTATCCTGGGAGTAGGATGAAGTTAAGGAGAGAAGGTGGTTTATTTTCCTGCCCAAACTTCTGCAGGGTGAATACTTGCCAAAATGTAGTTTCACTGATGATTTATTTTGTTTATTTCTTACAGAATTTTTATTTCTGTTGGCACCACGAAGCTGCAACGATCCAGCCTTTTCTTTCCGTCATAGAGCAAAAATTGTTCTGCAAGAATCAACAATAATGAAAAACCTACACCCTTCTCCTCAACTCTGTAAGCCTTCCTTTGCTGAGCATTCATGAATGGATAAAAACAGGACTCAGTATTTCTTTATGTACAGGTAGTTTTCAAATCCTTCAAACCTTCATCCATTATTAAGGTTGTTAATTACTATGTACTGTATATTTTTTTTTTTTAACCAAGGGCACATTCAGATATTTCTGTTGCATGGCCACTGCAATATGAGAATTTCTTAGTGAAACATTATATTCCAGAAAGACTTATATGTATTAAATTATGTTATTTCATTTCAAGTAGTTTCTTGAAATTTTATTTTGATATAGGGCCAAAAGGTTTTGCCTCATTTTTTGTATCACATATCTGCTGTTTACATCATGCTGATATAGAATGTGACATGATTAAATGTTATATTTAGAATACTGAAGGAACAGCTAAAAAATCCTAGGTTTTTCATTATTATTTTTATTGAATTGCTGGCATGTTTTCACAGATAACAACTCCTACAAAAAAAACAGAGAAAAACTTGCAATTTGACAAATTATTATTAATGTACACATAAACAGTATTAGACGTAAGCAATAGGATGCTTTTAACTGTAAGGAAACACAAGAGGTCCTCGGAGTTGCCAACTCTAACAGAATTCCACTAAGTGTGTTAGCTATTAGTGTCTGTGACACTGTGTGTTAAGGACTGATTACAATTGTTCTATGGGTATGTTTCTGCACTTCAGACTCCAGCTTCCAATATCAACATGGTTCTCTGTCTCTTTTTTTCCTCTATAGTAATGCTATTTCCTTAAATACTTGGAATAAACTAATAAAGTTGACAAACTAGTGCCTTTTCTTAGCTCTCCTGGAAGACTTGATTTTATTTCTCATCTGAACATGTCTGAAATCAAAGTGTAATTGAAAGACAAAGATGATTGGGACTGAACTGCATCTCAGAGAAAATCTGCATTACTAATGTTAAAAGAGAAAATCATATCACCTGAAAGTTTTCTACACATAGAGGTTGTCTGATGCTCCCTTCTCCGTGCTAGTCCCAGCACATCTCTGGAAGATTTGGCCAGATATCCTGACAAAGGCATTTACTGGCTACAGTAACTCAGCTCATAGAATGCTTTACTTATTCCTTCTCCTCAAATCTCAACCCAGCCCAAACTCTCTCTAATCATGCCCTTCAGGTTACTCAGGGAAGAAAGTATTCTTAGTTAAAAACTCACAGATTTGAGCACTGAGCAGAAAACCTGAGTGACCTGACATCAGGGGCAGATTTGAACACACTGTTCCCACAAATTCATAGGAAACTGGGAAGTTGGTGATGTCTCATTTTAAGCTTGGGGCCTAACACACCTCTCATGTGTGCCTCTTATGGCACTTGTTCTTTAATGACTTTAATGTCACAGTGCTTTATGCTCTGGCCAGCATTCAGGATATCCTTCATGTACATTGTCAACCAGAAGTCAGTAATGAGCTACATACACTTAACACTGTTTGGATGTTAAAACCTTGGATGTCTCTAATATTGAGATTCACATAACTATAAATTTCAGTGAAAAGTATGGACCAAAATATATTGAGCAGCTATCTCCACAAGGAATTATATTTTTGACATTCAACAAAATAAAGTGGACACAATAAAGAGAACATGACTGGTATTGAAGAAAGAGATTTAATACTTTTAAAAGGAAACGTATTTTATTTTAATTTAGAAGTGCTGGATTGTCCTCTGATTAGGGAGGGAGCACAATGAATTTCACACCGAAAAAATTAAGCTTCTCTAGAGCCTTTGAAATGTTTTAAAGGAGGGATTAACTAAAAGAGCAAATGTCTGATAACAAGGAATAAAAGAGAATGGCAATGCCAGACCTGAACCCATCTGGAAGTGTACTCTGAGGTCTGCTGATAAGCAGGATGTAGCAGACCCGTTTCACAGGCAAGTTCTGTGACAAAGCCTTCAGACCTAAGCACAAAGCACAGATCCCATCTGCCTTCGAGTCAGGAGACAGCTCTGCAGGACAAGGAGGTATGGAGAGAGTGAGGTCTTTCTGCAGGCACTTGAGCATAATGAGGTTAGATGTTGGGGGTTTTTTTTATTTGTGACTCTGTTTTTGACCTTCTTATTTTCTTAAACTGTTTTAAATTATGTAAAATTCAAGTTCTTTAGACAACAAGGTGTTTCTCACATAATAGTGTAGTGGGTCTATAAATTGAGGCTGTGGGACACCTTCACAGGCCATCATCTACTGGAAAATCTAAAGAATGCTTGAAGGATACAAAGGATGCAGTCTGAACTGCATAAATCTGTTGAAAATGGAAAAACTATTCAGAATATGGAGAAATAACTCCCGTGACTACTGGCGACACCAAAGGTGATATTTGTGGTGTGACATCCTGAATTTCCAAGTTGGTGATGTCCCTCATCCAGAAATTAGAGGAAAGGACTATTTAAATAATGCTGACATTTTATTTCTCTGGTCTCTGTATACTCAGCTCAGAGATCAGCATAGCAGGGTTTAAGGCTAGACAAGAAAAAAGCTAGACATTTTTGTGACTGGTGAATGAATGATGTGTTGGCTTACTACAAGCAGCTTGAGTATTAATTAGTGGAAGAAAAATCAAAGTAATCCCATTTCCATGCACATTATTCAGACTGGTTACCATCCATTTTGTTTTGCGTAGTAATTCCTTTGACAGATGAGTTTATGAGAGTATCCTTCAGGGACATGGACTGGTCAGTTTTGTTGTTTTGAATGCTACAAGCAATGTTACTATTTTAAAGTCAAGTCTGAGATTATGTAAAGAGGAAGGGAGGTGAGAAAGAAAATATTTGGAATTTATGTAAACTTTCAATATTGCAGGTAAATTTGAAAAAGTAAATGTAAAAAACATACATAAATATACCTAAAATATCAAATATAAATAAGTGAAAAAATATTAATAAAATTACTATAAAATAATCTAAGAAATAACATAATATGAAATAATATAATATATATTTATACATCTATATAATACATATATAAATGTAACTAATTAGACATTTGTGGTTGGGAATTGAATTTATTAACAGGTGTCAATAAATGTCAGTAAAAAAATGTACTGATGTTTTTAGAAATATGATGCTAAAAAAAATATAAGGCTGGAAAGCTAAACATGCCCATGTATGTTCACCCCAACCTGTGGCTGCATAACCCTCCAGAAAGACAGACCAAGTCCCAGCCTCCTCTACGACTCACTAAAAGGTTTTGCTCCTAGTTTAAGCTATTTTTCAAGGCTTCTTCCACAGCCAGTGCAAACAGTTGCACATTCTGCATTCATGTCATCCACTCTAGATGGCTACCACAGGAGGCAAAGAATCATCCAGTTAATGGTTGAACTTGAGGATCTTAAGGGTCTTTTCCAAACTAAATGATTCTGTGATCCTATGCCCTTGAGGTATTGGTCTCAAGTGATTAAAAAGATTTTCCATAGGACTAATTTAATTATAGACAGCTGTGTTTTATAGAGTGGGAGTTAGGGAAGATGCACGTTAAGTGGTCATTTGTTATTGTCTGTCACGTGCATACGAGCACCCAAAAATAGCAGTCAAGTTCTCCATGGGGAATATGCAGTCTGCACCTCATGTGCTGTGTCCAGTTCTGGGCCCTTCACTTCAAGAAGGGCATGGAGGGGCTGGAGTGTGTCCAGAGAAGGGCAGCAGAGCTGGGGAGGGGGCTGGGGCACAAGTCTGATGAGGAGCAGCTGAGGGAGCTGGGGGTGTTTAGCCTGGAGTGGAAGAGGCTCAGCAGGGACCTTGTCACACTCTACAGCTGCCTGAAAGGAGGTTGTGAGCAGGTGAGGGTCTGTCTGTTCCCCCAAGTAACAGGTAACAGGATGAGGAGAAATGGCCACAAGTTGGACCAGAGGAAGTTTATTTTGGATATAAAGAATAATTCCTTCACTGAGAGAGTGGTTAAGCATTGGAACAGGCTACCCAGGAAAGTGGTGGATTAACCATTCCTGGAAATGTTAAAAAACTAAGTAGATGTGTCAGTGCACAATACAATTTAGTAGGCATGGTGGTATTCATTCAAAGATTAGACTTGATGATCTTGGTGGCTTTTTTCCAACTTTAACAATTCTGTGATTTTATGACTATCCTATGCTTGAATAAATAGAAAAATGAAATCTGAAGAGTTTGTAGTCTCAATATTGAATACAGAGCAAAGACATGGCAGATATAACTAGCTGTCAGAAAAGAAACCCTCAGACAAAGGCAAAAATATGGTTAAGTCATATGCATATTGTGCTATGAGCATTTTTTAGCATATTCAGCCTTGGGAAAAAAAAGAAAAGAGGTTTTGTAGAACTCTTTTAATCATCACTTTGCACAGCCAGCCATGATGTGAGCAGTGTGTGCATTGCAACACTCCCTCTCTGGTGCTGTGCCTTATCCAGGGTATTGAGTGAAGGCAACTCCTGGCTAATGTACAGCCCAGATAATCTCCTTCCAGGTAACAGGCTGCAAGCACATTAGCATTTGGGTTAGAATAATACCAAGGTCAGGAAGCCAAACACCTTTATGTCATATTAATTCCATTAACATGGCAGTTTTGATATATTCAGACTAGGTTGATTTTGAAGGCTACTATACCACAGTATATGACTCTACTTCAGATATACATCAAATAAGCTCCAAATCCCAGAGAAAACATAAGGATTTGAACTAGTGGCTGGTAAGTTGAGTCAGTTCTCATCCACGTGTTTGTATGTTTG
Source organism: Nicator chloris (assembly GCA_013400495.1). NCBI lineage: Eukaryota > Metazoa > Chordata > Aves > Passeriformes > Pycnonotidae > Nicator > Nicator chloris. Next base: position 41,219 of record WAAE01005405.1, on the reverse strand, counting down.
GTTCCAATTAAATTAATCCTAAATTAAATCCTGCATACTATATTTACTGTAGGTATCTCCTGCTGCCTCACTCTTCTGATCTTCTCCTACTGCACCAAAGCAATTCCTACTGTAGGCATAGCCAGAGATGATTCTGAAATCACTGAAAACATTGTCTAAGCCATTCTTTCTTTTAGACTAGGACCAACTATATCTAGGTGATTTCTGGCAGAATACATTCACTATATTCCTAACAAATCTACAGTTTTCCATGAGCTTGTCTTATTCCTGCTTGCTGTTATCGTCACTATTTTTGTTACCTGTAAACCAAGTCACTGCCAAATTAAAATCCATCAATTCCATCATGCACATTGAAAATAAATTATTCACCCCGTCATTGTTGGTAGTTTCTACATACTTGAAAGTTGGCATGCCTGGCTCCCCAATAGATTTTGCCTTGTTACCTGCACAGTCCCAGTCTGTGTAATCTTTCTTAATATAAACAAATTGAGAAGAAAGACACCAACAGATGCAAGAGTTGAACCCATTTCTCTAAGGTCCAACACTTTAATAATAAGGCTGTCCTTCCTTCCTGACATAGTGACTGCCTTGTCACTGTGTTCAGATTACAAGTAACATTAATTGTTTTACGTGAAAAAATTCTGAACTTTCATAGGAAGCATTTACAATCAAAAATATTCATTTGCAAAATAATTTTTTGGGGTTAGTTGGGTTGGGTGTTTTATGGTCCAAAGCTAACCTAGAGAAGGATGTGGAGAGTAAATCATATGAGGAGCAGTTGAGGGAGTTGAGGTTGGGGTTGTTTGGTTTGGAGAAAAGGAAGCTCAGGGGTGCCCTGATTACTCTCTACAACTACCTGAAAGGAGTTTTTAACCAGATGGGGTCAGCATCTTCTCCCAGGAGACAAAAACACCTAAAAATAGCCCCAAAAAAACAAAAGCCCCAAACCAACGAACCAATCCACCCACCAACCAACCAACTAATCAAACAACCAAAAACCCCAAACAAACAACCCCAACACATAATATTTGAACTGAAAAGTTAAAATGAAAACAATATCTCATTAGTTAGATGATAAGGGGTTTATTTTACAACTAGACAGCATTTAAGCTTTGCAAAAGTCTCAATATTTCAGATTTTTTTTTATTAAAACAGAAAGCCCTGGATAATCTGATTCTTCTAAATTGCAGCTTGGCCAGCCATTCATATGCCCTACTGTTTGACAGTTCTCAAAGTTTGACCAGACATGAAAATAGTCAGACAGGGTAGAGCTTCCAAACTCTGAAATATAAAAGAGGAGTTACAACTGAGAAAATCAAAGTGTAGTAGCTAGAGTTTGAATTCCAATTGTCAAAACCATTTACTGATTAAATTATGTTTTGATAGCTAAGTGCAGCATATCTTGAATTATAAACAGGCATGAACATAGGGTATTCTAAATATAAAAATCCATTGCAATTGGCAAAAGCACAGCAGGAATAAATGTGATGCCCAAAAACAACAAATCAGAGTATTTGAAGAATTAAAATAAGCTGGAAACATGTACACTCATGTAAACTAATCATGTAACAGCCAATGATTTCTAAATTCTGCATACTTTGTCTTCTGTTTTAATAAACTAGATTTTAAATATACCAAGAAAAATGGGAAAATGTATTCAGCTATAGGCTGACTGGGGTTTTTTTTCAGTCCAGGAGAACAAAAAAGTCCTTTTGTATGGAGGACATCCTCACAATTTGTCTGGTGGTTCACATTTTCTGACCCAATCTCAGTGCTCAACAGTCAAGTCTAGATGGGGAGACCCCTCTGTGAGCTGTGTGTTATCAATTAAATATTCTTTTTGAGCAAATATCCCAAAGTGCAGCTCCATGTGAGTTGCTCTCTTGTTTTGTAATCCAGATCTCTCAGGGAACATCAGCAGGGATGGCTCAGGCACACATCAAGGGTCAGTGATCATACCGTGATCATATCATGAGTACACATGTCAATTCCAGCACCAGCCTGCACTCCCTGCCTGTGGAACTGCTTTCTGTCATTGTCTGACAGGATCTGTTCCTGGATCACAGCTGAAGATCCACATTATGTCCCATTTCCATTGGCCCCTGGCCAGGAGAAGACCACAGAATTGTTAAGGTTGGAAAACACCTCTAGGATGATCAAGTCCAGCCAGTGTAGATAAGACACTGACCTGTGACTCGTTGGGTCAGAGAAGCAGGGTAGTCTGATCTGTGAAAAGTGCCTTATTTAGTTTTATGGCTTGGGATAAATCAATGTTTTTGGGGTTGTTAGGTTGTGTGGCTTAATGCTGACCCAGAAGTCGATCAGGAAGCAGACAGTGACTCAGACATTGTCTCATCAGCATCCTCCTGGGTCTGAGGAACACTCCCTAGAGGAGTACCTCCGTTCCCAACAGGACTGTTTCCTATACAGAGGGGAAGATGTAGAGACAAGGTCTGCAGAAATCATGTTTCTCCAATGCATACTGTAGGTAGTACATTAAATCCATGGCAGGGATGCATTTCTGCATTTGCCTGTGTAAATTAAGCCCCGAGTTATTTTCATCCCCTTTCTTCTATTAGAATAGGTGGTAATTACTCTGGTACTTGCCTCTTATGACGTTATTTGTGCCTCACACTTCTGTGGGTCTAAAAGGTTTAAGAAACTCACATCTGTGTTAAAATTATGGGATTTATTCCTTCTACTTGGCAGATCCATAAACTCATGTCTTTCCATCCCCTCCTGGAATCTCTAACCCCAAATGAGTTAAATACAGCATTTAGAATTGGTTTAATTACTGCTAAAAATGAGAGGAAAAGGGTGAGGGTAGAGCTCATGTTGAAATTTTTTCAGTGCATTTAGACTGAATTTCTATTCTATTTTTACTCAGCCTTTTTTTTTTTTCTGCTTCAGCTTCTTATAATTACAAGGCTTTTTGCTAGGCATAAATAAGTGCTCTTGGTACATGTGGGAACAGCTCTGTGTGAGAATAACTGACATTCAAGGATTTTAACATTTTCTTTTTTGGTACAAATTCAAAAGCATATCACCATCCAGTTTAGCACAATTAAACACCAACATTAAGGTCAGACTGCAGTGGATTAGCAAAACTGCTTCTAATCAGAGCTCAGCCATAGCTTTATTCCGTTTGTCCTGTGTACCTACACAGTCGAGTCTCATCTTTCAGCATTTTTACTTACTTGAGCACTGAAATGAACTTTAGAAACTACACTAACAGAACACTGTCTAGCCAGGCCTGTTCCATTTTGTTCTTTCTTATTGAATTGAGCCTCAAAATTGACAGTTGCATAAGAATACGTGACTAGACTGTCACAGAGCCAAGGCCTGTTTGGTATGCATCTCACATCTTCCCCAGGATTTCTATCACTTAGTGCTGACAGTATGAATGGATACAGAGATTTACTGACTGACACTGCAAAGTTGCCATTGTCAAGAGAGGCAGACACCCTAATGATGTGCAGCATTGCTGAACCTAAAAGGGAGAAGGGAGGAAGAAAGAGAGGCATTGTTTCCATGGCTACACAGTACTACTTCTTCCACACCTTCTCACAGCCTTGCCATCTGTGTCCATTCTGCAGATAGTAGTTACGTCTCATTAAAATATTTAATGACTCCTGAGCTGTTAATTAATGAAGGTTCAAATGGGACAGTTCCTTGCTGTAAACAATACTCATATAGTAATATTGAAAAATATTATATGAAGAAAATGGTACCTCTATGTGCCTAATTTAACTCTGTGTATATCAAGACAACTTGGAGTCTGCAATACAATGTCTTGGTGGTGAGTTGCCTGTTCCATCCTTGCAGTGTGTGTTGGTATTTGCAGCAGGGCACTTAACCACAGAGGTTCTTGGGCTGCATTCTTAATCATCTCATGCTAATATTACTGACATCTGAAATACAGAAACAACAAGATTAAAGTAATTATCTGATTAAGTCTCAGCTCTTGGAACAACTAATAATCTTCCTTTTGAGGTATTACTTGACCCCCAATATCAGTAGGTGCCACTGTCCATATTCATTCAACAGGAAAAGGTAGGCAACTTCCAGAGATATAGATATCTGCTCTTCAGGAGACCCTCCCTTTCCTGTAGACCTTTTGCATGCTGCAATAATCTTCTAGAGCTGACTATGCACTCCTGAGTGGCAAGATTAAATTGGTACATAAATTGCTCTACTTAGAAATGTACCCCTTAAAACTGTTCAGTAATCTCTTCTCACCACTCACAGTCACCACTGGATATCCTGCAGCAATGTGAGCAGCATGGGGACAAGTAGAGCAGCTGCACACCTGAGGGACAGGTACTACAAAATAGAGGATTAAAGCAGATGGAAAGCTACAAACATGGGTGGCAGAGATATCCAAATAAAGCATCTTCACAGTTTGAAGATGCAAGTGACTCATTTAGAGACTGCATTCTGTGAAGTTCTTTACTGAGAAGTCCTTTTATGTGATTCAAAGGATTTGGGTATGTTTAGCAGTATCTTCTTCTGCATTACACTGTATTTGTTTAGTCACAGTCACCAGAGGCAACAACATTCATTCCTCTGACCTCAGTAGGTTCAGAGAGGATATAAGTAATGGTTTTTAATAAAAGAGTATAGGTGGAATGAAGTCATTTGCAGTGTGTATAGACTCTCTTCATTAAGCTGCTTTATACTAAATTATTGTTTCCAGAAATTTAAAGGCATAAGAAATTTTGTACATAAAACATACAAAGCAACTTTAAGCTGGAAGTATCAAGATGTAAAATAAATGAAAATACTTGAAAAATATCTCCTAGAAATTATGCATACATTTACAGCACAATTTCCTTTAATGCCACAGGGAAATCTTCCTGTGATAAGAGCCAGAGACCTGCAGTTTTGCTACAAGATATGATTAATCTTTAATGAAGGTATTTGTGGCACAGAAATACAAGTGAGCCAAGAGCTGCAGACAGAAGACTCACTATTCATTTGTCTGCTGAGCACAATGAGCTTTTTCAGGCCTCTTTCTGCAACTCTTACTTGGTACTGTGTAGGTCTTCAGCTCAAGTGAATCATCTCTGCATACTGTGAATCATCCTCTGTGAGAGCTGCAGAAGAGATTCTTAATTGTTCACTTGCTAAGTTGAGAAAGACATCAATAATTGCCAATAGATGTCCAAAAAAACCATCAGATACCCCAAGCCTCCCCAAGGGTTGCTTTGGCACTATACATTTTTTTGGACTTGCTTGGCCTGACTTTGGTAGCGGGGGGCTACAAGGGCAGTTTCTGTGAGGAGCTGCCAGAAAGTTCCTCCATGGGAAAGCCAAATCTTGCCAGTTCCAAAGACATACATGCCCCTGGCCAAGGCAGGGCCAGTTAGAAATGATGGTAACATACTGAAGAAGAAGGAAAAAAAAAAAAGTTATTGCACTGTTGTAATTGTGGTTAGAGAAGACAGGGGTGAGACCATGTGAGATGAAAAACTCTGTGGACACCAAGGCTGGCAGAGAAGGAGGAACAGGAGGTGGTCTAGGTGCTGAAACAGAGATTCCCCTGCCACCTGTGGTGAAGACCATGGTGAAAGAGCTGTCCCCCTGCAGCCCAAGGGGGTCCACAGGGGATGCAGAGATCCACCTGCAGCCTGTGGAGGAGACCCATGGTGGAGCAGGTGGATGCCTGAGAGGAGGATGTGACTCTGTGAGAGAGCTGAGGAGAGAGGGGCCCCGCTCCCAGGCTGGAGCCATGAGTTTTGAAGGACTCCACCCCATGGAAGACTGCCCCACGCTGCTGCCATTTGGTGAGGGCTGTTGTCTATGGGATGGACTGACACTGGGGAAGTCCATGTAGAACTGTCTCTTGCGTGAGGAAACCATGGTGCAGCAAGGGAATGACTCCTCTCTCTGAGGAGCAAGAGAATCAGTGGGTGATGAACTGACCATAGCCACCATTCCATGTCTCCTTGCCCCTCTGGGGTAGGAGGTAGAGCTGGGAAGGAGGAAGGGATGGGGGGAAGGTGGGGGCTTTTTTAGTTGTTATTTTTTAAGGTTTTATTTTACTTTTCATTATCCTGCTTTGATTTTGTTAGTAACCAATTCAATTCATATCTCTAATTAGAGCCTGTTTCACCAGTGACAGTATTTGTTGAGTGATCTCTCCCTGTCCTTATCTCAACCCACGAATCCTTCATTATATCTTCTCTCCCCTGTCCAGCTGTGGAGGGGAGTGATAGAGAGGCTTGGTGGATGCCTGGCATCCAGCCATGGTCACCCCACTACAACATATTCAACAAAATCTGTCTGAATTTCCAAGTTCAAAGGTGGTGACACTCCAGGATGATCCTTGCCTCCTTTTGATTAACTGGACTTATGATAAGCACCATATGCATTTGTCAGCAGGTGTAGAATTTATACACATAATTTGTAAATTGACATTCAGGTTTGTGAAGACACACAATATGGTAGTTTGAGTTTTACTACACAGGTTTATGAGCAGTAATACCATAAGATTAACAGCAAAATTGGTCTCTGACTGGAATCAGTTCCTTAGACAGGATAAGGCTCTGGAGGAAGGCTTAGCTTCTCAGCTAAGAGACTATTTGCATCGTGTTTTTTAGTCCCTCTTGTGTAAGAAGTATTATATGATTTAAAAAAACCCCAAACAACTCCACTCAGTTCCCAGTCCCCACTTAACACATTAAAGCATGCTTCAACCTTCCTAGACAGCATGAAAAACTTTTATTTTAACCTCGAGTGGATGTCCTCATTAGACAAACTGCAAAAATAGAATAGAATACCTTAAAGCCTTTCATATTTTCAGCAGAATTGTTAAAAGTTCCTTGGAGAATAAGAAACCTTACAGTCAGGTTCACTTCATTTAGCTTTAACCGCCTAAAAACTTAAGTGTCTGGTTTAAGCTGTGTTTTGTCAAGGTGCTTTGGAAGACGGAACTTGTACATAGCAATTCATCCTTCCTCTCTTGAAAAACCCTGGTTCATGCTTTGAAGTTCCCCCCATCTTTTCATAGACTATAGGTCACAGAATTATGGAATGGCCTGTGTTGGAAGGGACTTTAAAGATCATCTAGTTCCAGCTTTCCTGCTGTGGACAGGGACGCCTTTCACTAGACCTTTCATTAGACATACTCAGAGATCCACGAGTTCATAGTTATCTATTAAACATAGGTAACAACCTTACTCTAGGCATGTAATTTTAAGACAGAAAAAGTTAACTGAGATTAGCTCACGCATTCAGTTACATTTAAGGAAGATTTTATTGTTAATCTCATTCCATAATATCAGCCACTACAGAGATGAGCTGCAAGTCCACGGAACTCAAACAGGCCATAAGGTCTTTCTTGAAGACAAGAACAAGATGTGATATCCAGGACCATATTTATTTCTAGTATTATTTGCATATTATTCAGGTGTGTGGCATACATAGATGATTCCTTTCTCTTCAGGATTCCATTTTAGTTCAGAGCATCTTTTCCTTCTGAGAAAGTAGTCAATTCCTAAAAGAAAAATATCTAACAATCCACAGTTTAAGGTGACTAGTAGAATTTAATTAAACTACACTTATTTAAAGAAGTACATTCAACATATTCAACACATGCTTAGTGTTTGGGATACAAGGGTCAGAGCAAAAACCTGATCTACATTTACAGCCTGAAGAGTCTACATGTGTCCATGGTGAAGTGTAATGAGACAAAAGGGATATACATCAACAAATAAACAAATCTCTACCGTTCCTTATTTCATATATACTTCAGAGGTATAGTTGAAAAAAAAATCAACAGAACACAAATACCCCACAAATAAACAAACCAAACCAACAATAACAAAAAAACCCAAGTTTAAATTAAAAAACCCCCACCAAATAAAAAATCCTTCTCTTGAACAGCTGAATTTTACATATCTTGCTCATAGGGGTTTTTTTAATTGTTCCTAATTAGAGAAAAACTATTATTGAGTCCATTGCTGTCTAGATTTCTGCATTTCAGAACTGAAAACCAGCTGCCTGATGATATCTTAAAACAGGCTCATGACCCTCAGTAACCTTGTCCCCAAGTAATACGCAAAATATACCACAAATAAAATAATTATTTTCTTAGAACTAAAATCTTTAAGAAAATCGGTGCACATTAGAAAGAATTGAAAGCAGTATCTCTTAAAAAGAAAGCTTTGTTTATTCCCTATAACTTCTTCACGGATGAAAGTTAGTTGGCATATCTAATATAAACCTATCTTCAATAGTCTGCCCTGTTAGCTTTGGAGAACTTGTCTCATTTAAAATTAATTCTGAAGTTCTCTTCACAATTTGTACATTCTGTGCTGAAAATCTCTTTTCCCTTTATTCTGCTGTCATAATGACCAATTTGTGAACCATCACAGTCCCAATAATCCAATGGTATCTGAACAGTCTACAGTTTATACTTAGAGTATTAGTGCTGGAGGATGTAACAATCTTTTCTCTTTGGCTGGAGGTTGTTTTTTCTTTTTTTTTCTTAGCAGCTGTCAAGCTAAAACCAAAAGAACAAAGCTTTAATACATCCTTTTTTATAGAGGGTTGCTTTTTAATTATGTCTCAGAGCCATTTTTTTGCAAATGAAGTTTAACTGTGATACTCTTACACACCATAGGGTTTGCTTTGTTTTAATTTACTACACTTAATTACGTCCCAATATTTCCCAATTTGGGAAAGTATGTATTCAGCTGGGGATTTCAAGTACTCAGGCTGGGAATGCTGAATACTCTGATCTGGATTCTGTACATAATATATTCACAATGAAAGTAAAAAGCTCAAAGGGAATTAATGTTGAACCACAGTATCCTTTCTACCTGTGTGTCTTTCAGCCTGTATGATGCTGAGTTTCCTTCAGGATCACCACTCATTATTTAGAACATGATTATTAGAATGTCCTGATTCAGACTAAAGGTCTATCCTGATTCCAAGGGTTCTGAGGCATACTCATGCTGAGTATAACTATGAAGCAAGCACACTTTTCCCTGACATTTTCCCAATCTCTTCTTTTATAGCACAGGGATTTTAACAAAATAGAGGTGCTGTCTATGCATTTAGTTCACATAATTAATTTCCTGGAACTCCAGGAAAGTACCCCATCTCCTCTAGAACACATAAAAACTGTTGGATTCTATCCTTAATTACATTTGGAAAATCTGGACTACATTTTATATTTTCTCAGGTCATATGGGCAGAAACATTGAAAACTACCAAGAAAAATAAGCAAAGTTTCAACCTCCTCTTCCAGTTCTGTGTTTATTGGAGATTTGGATACTTTGAACCATGTCAGCTATGAGGTCAGACCAGATTGTTCCAGGTTTCATCCCAATTTCAAAAGTGCTGCTGCCAAAACCTTTTTGGGGAACATGCTCAACTATTTGACATTTCTCTGGGACAAAAAGTTGTCATTTTTGACTTTACTTTAAAAGCATGAACCTTTCCTGGTTCGAATTATCCCCATTGTTTCTCAATCTCCATTTGGTGTCTGGTTCTGAAGGTGTATTATATCCTTTAGGTCCATGGCATAATTTTTTTCTTCTTCACTATTCAATGTTATTTAAGGGTTTGCTTGCTATAAACTGGATAATTTAAAAAGACCAATCCTAATTCTGTATTTCTGAATATTTAATTTCTGGAAAACACTTAATAGTTTTCTTCAATTTTTTATTCTAGAAATTATTTCAAAAAACAGCAAAATGATTTTTGACTTTGAGTTTCAATTCAATTCAATAGGCCACTTATAAAGCTACAGGCATGGAAAACCAAAAATACTTGTTTCCTCCCAACTAGAACCTCTCATCAAAATAAAACAATTATCTCCTCAGGAAGTATTTTACTTTAATTTTTCATTCTTACTGTACAATGTGATATTGAATAAATAAAGTTAGGAAAAAAAATAGCATTTTGTTTGTGACATGTGAGATGGATAGTCCTTGTGATAGCTGCTCACTATGAAGATGGTGACAGAGCGAGCTCCAGACACACACGGAGTTAAGTCACCTGCATCAGCAGGTTATGGGGTACACCAAAAAGATAGGGCTGCAGTGCAACGAGGATGAGGTTAACTGCTGCTGTTCAGAGCAGGAGTAAGAATTCATGGCATCCCACTGAAATACTCCTGCTGTATCTCAATTTGCCCTCCAAAAGAAAGAACAAAGCTTCTCTAGGACCTTCTTCTCTCAGCCTTATTCCTCCCCCAGTTATGTATCACCCCTCCTCTTTAGCCTGTGTAGGAGGAAGGCCCAGCTCACCCCTGGATCCTCCTCTCTGGAGCAACACATTCAGTTTTGCAGGATTCAGTTTTGCTTGCAGTGCTGTCAGCAGCGAGCCTGCTCTGTTTGTAGGTCGTGGCTCTTCCCTTTTATATTTATGATGCTGACCTCAAGGTAACGTGGAGAGGTTGTCTGGGTACATAGAGGACTGATGTTTCTTTAAGTAAGAAGAGCAGATATAGAATACCTAATTAAAATGAAATATGTCAACTTGGAATCCTAAACAAATCTGAAGCAGAAACTAAGATGACATTGCTTACTTCTGTAAGAACAGCAGTCAAACTAAATTTCAGTCTGAGTTGAAAGATACAAACTCTCACATTTTAAAAGTGCCTGTTTAAGAACTATTGTTCATCTTTGACTATTTCATATTTGGCTTGATTTCTTATCTGTATTCTGCTATATTATGACAGGTGCTCTAAATAAGGTTGTCCACTGGGTAGCCTATTAAGCAAACAGATGTAGTAAAAAGCATCAAACTTAACATCCTTTTTCATCAGCCTTGAAAACAAAACCAGAACAAACAAAAACTGTCATAATTACTACAATTTTTTTCCATGTAGTGCAGGATTTATACGAGGGACATTTTCAAGTATAAGTTTCCCCAGTCCTATGAATTGCAATGCACATGGCTTCTAGGATCAGGATATCATACAAGATAGTAAAACAGCTATGGATTTTAACTGTAATTATTTGCAGATTCTCTAATAAAATCCCCTAGGGCAAACTATGCTTTTCAAGAGTATAAATATCCTCTTTGATGAGGATGAGTGTCTGCATTAGGAACTCTTCCAAGTCTATGTAACCTACCAGTCTGCCTACAATTAGAATTTTTTATTAGAAGCTAGAACTGTCTGAATAAGAACTAAAAACATACTGGAAATAAAGAATCTAATATATATATATATATATATATATATACCCATCTCATTTAATTCCAATTGTCTAAGAATTTACTGTATAGACAATTATTTTAGATTCTCGGCAATCAGAAGAAAAAGAGAGAGAATGCTGTCTTTATCCTCAAGCAAGTAGAATGAATCACTCTTGGGAGGCACCTCTTCCTATCCAGACTAGAGAAGGACAAGGTATAAGAAACACAGACTAGGCTGGCAGGACAGGATTTGATTCAAGACATTTATATTTATATGTCAACATAAATTAATGTGCCAGACAAAATTCAGATTATCCAAAAGCATAAAAGCTGTCTAAGATCTCATTATTGTCAATGAAGATATAATCAACAGAGGCATGATGTTCTAGAGCAAATTCAGCTGCCCAAGGGAAGGTGTCCACAGCAGCGTGAGCGAATATTTGTCTGGTTTTCAATAACTTCATTAACTAGATCTTTATAAATGATAAAGGATGCTTAAGCACATGGTTGACCAAGGGACATACAGAAGGTCCAGTTTCAGACTGAGACTTTTTAAAAGGCTAAAACTAGGTGAGATGGATCATATATAATGAATTAAATAGCTTTGGGAAACACTTATTCAGACAAAATGAAATTTAAAGGCAACCAATAGCAAATTCAGGTCCTGGTAGGAACACCAGCCATACACACTGCATGATAGGTATAGACACTGATTTCTTTGGCAGTTATAAAAATAGCTGAAATGTGAGTGCCAGCAGGCAGCATATAGTTGGGTGCCTGTGTGCAATGGGGTGAATGTCCAAACTTTAACGCTATCTAACAAAGAGACAGAACTGCTTATTAATTATGAAACTGATCAGACATTTCCTTATGCAAAGTATTTTCTATTTAAACTTAGGGACTTTGATTCTGAAAGGAAGAGGCAATCCTGAAAAGGTACTGAAGAGATTTCTGAAGAGAAGGGATGATCTTCGAAAGTCGTGAAAGAAGAGGAATATGACAGCTGGAGGAAGAGTCACAGAGAGGTATGGAATCAAATGCTGGGGATGCCCAGGGATTTTAGCCAATGGCACCTCAAACAGGTAACTGAGCAGCTGAACAGCAGGAACCAATAAGATTTTCTGCCCCACCTTGCCCGACCAACAGTGATCTCCCAACAAAATGCATATGCACTATGAGCATATATACACCTATGAGCATAGTGCTGTGGGAAGGAACAGGTGAACTTATGAAACAATTCATGAAATCATTGAATATCTCGAGTTGGAAAGGACCTCATATGAATCACCAAGCCCAACTCCCTCCTTCTTTCAGGACTCCCTCCTTCTTTAGAACATACAAAAAACTTTAATCTTGTTTGTTTTTTTAAATGAATGGCAGCATTCAGGCCCATTTAAAGTTGTGGCTTAGTTTGTCTTACCTGTGTGGCACTTTGGAAAACAGTTACTAGGAAAATTATTTTTATGTTTAGTGGACAATTCAGAATGAGTCTACGTTGTAGCTTTTTGATTCAAATGTATAGTGCAATCATAAAAACAACAACAGAAAACCAAATAAGGTCCAGGAGATAATTTTTTCTCTTTTTATAGCATTGATAAAAACAAAGTTAGGAACGAATACTGGAAGAAAAGTGTAGAGATGATTGGGTGATAGAAGAAACTACCTCCTATTGTGACATTTAGAGAGCTCAGTTTGGCACTGATGAATGCCTTTGTAATGCTAAAATATTCAAGTTCTGAAGAATATAACACCTAATGCTAGAGTCTGAGTTTTTTAAAAAACACATGCTGTTTTATGGGAAGGAATGCATCTACTGTACATGTATTTGTATATATATACTTGCATATATATGTACACAGTAGGAAGCTCCTGGTGGAAACAAACATTTGAAGCAATGACAGCTCTTCACCCCTTGATGTCTTCACAGCAAGATTGTTTAACTCTTGGACTGGTATAAATTTTTTTTTCCAAATTTGGATTGTCAAAGTGTAGACAGAGTAATAAGGTAAAACCTAGGAACTTCCAATATTTGAGCTTCTCTGGATTTCTTTTTGCCCTTTGTGAACCTGCACAGGAGAGATGGAGTTCACACTCAGGGGAAGCATCTTTTAGCAGTTCTTAGTTAGACTTCAGACAGTGAAAACTTCTGTTTTCAGTAAACAGATAGATTAAGAGCATGAAAATTAGTAGCAACACCATTTCCAGGCTGGGTTGAGCATTCTTCCCTGTGAGAGCACCGGGGGCAGGCACCCACTGGGTTCCCAGGGAGAGCTGGAGAACCAGGAGGGACCCCCAGGTGCTGCTCCAAGGAAGGTGTCTCCCCTGCATGTGCTTGGGTGCAGCAGGGAGCATCCTGGGACACAGAGCCCTGGAGCACCCATGTCTCCCGTGGGAGGGAGGTGCAAGTAGGGACTGCTCAGAGAGGTGTTTGTGCCTGAACCCATAGAGCCTGTGAGAGGATGCATGTGTGATTTAAATGTTGGGTCATCAGTTACAACAGGTATTTCAAAATCTGCAGCTCTTCATCTGAGTCTTGTGTCTCGTGTTGTGCTTTATCTGGTTTAACAACAAGAGGTTCCTGAACTCATGGTTCACTAATTGCCAGTTAATTAGGTTGTTATTAAATCAACACATTTCCAATTCTGATCTGAAGGCCATGAGGCAAACATTTTTACACGACACCTGTGTGTGTCTGTGACTCGTGCAGCTCTGTGGGTGCCATGGATACAACACATAAATGTGTGTCCAGGAAACAGACAGTCAGATGGTTGTCTTTGGCTGCATGCATGCAGAAAAATCGACTTAGACCAGCCATATATTTCACATCATCAGAAAAATAAGGTTCCATATGGAAGCGTGTATGTGGATCATAAAAATAACTCAAAAAAAATAATAACCTGACAGAAGGAATTTTAAATGGAGGTCTAACCTCAGATAGAGGTACATTGAGGGATGCTTAAGTGGTATTGTGGTACTGCAATATTCAGTGGTATTCAATTGTACTGAAGGACAAATTTCTATAAGAAGTGTGCTTACTAATGTAGATTTAGTGCACTTCTCTTTTTGTTCAGTACAAAAATACTTTATTTGATTATCCTCCCACACTCCTTTTAAAATAAGACCATGAGTTATAAAGCTTCTAAATAGCTAGATTAGGTATTTTAAAAGGTCATAGTGACATCTGAAAATAGTTCCTTAACATTTTTTAATGTTACAGAGGCTTAAAATATTACATAGGAATGGAAAAATAACATAATTAAGACTATCAGGAGAGGTATCTGATAAATCAACATAACCTTGCATCCTTTTGTATGTTTTTTAGTATCATTAAACAAATCATAAAATTAATATCAAGAAGTCAAAGTCAATTTCAGTAATCTCAAGTTTAAGTTTAAAAACCACTTATTGCAGGTTAATGATATTTTAAATTTTAAAAAAAAGTAGGGGTTGGTTTTTTGGGTCTCTGTTAAGGACAGAAAGAAAAAAATATGAAAAAACCTTGATCATACAGTATTCCTTCATATTGCTTTTCTTATCTTTTTAAATCCTGAAATTCTTTAAACAGACCAGTAATATATTTTCTGAGACAATGAAAAAGATAGAATAAGAAGCAGTTCTAAGCAATTTGCAATGGTAAGAGACAATCTCTCATTAGCCTTCAGTCCATCAGTGTATTGAATATGTGCTCAACCTCAAAACCAAAAAATGTGCAGTCCCTTGGTCTGCCATACAACACTGTTTAGTTTAAACCTCTGGCTCTTAAAAAACAAAGCTGAGCTCTTAAAAATGAAGCTGATCCTTGGGGGCTGCCTTGGTTAAACCTGTAATCACTTTTTGGTGCTGCAGAAGTGGTGTGAAAGGGATACCTGAGGTTCTCTGGAGACTGTAAGGTTTATCTGACATTGTAGGTGGCCTCCAGCTGAGGGTTTGGCTCCTGTTGCACTGAGCTAGATCCAGGTTTGTGTTTCAGCTGTGCTGTGTTAAACCTCATGTCTTGCCTTGAGCCCAGACACTGACTGTATAACTGATGAGCTCAGGATCTGAGGGAGATAATTAATGCTTTGGAATTTTTTTTTCCAGACTTCAGTAACTGCTGAAGTGTCTAAATAGAAAACATGTGTTCCTATACCTCAAAACAGAAAGCAGCAAGACAAGGAATTCTCATGTTTAGAGAGGAAGGATGTAACCCTTCAATGGTACACTGTACAAAATATGCTCTAAAAAAATCAAGTTGTTTACATAGGTTTTTTAGATTAGAATAGTTTCTAATATTTTAATCCTACATATTTCTATATGCACCGTATTTAATTGTGAAACTGATAAAGGATGTTGCTGTTTTAAAGACAGAGAGTAAATAAAATCTTTTTCTTCCCTAGGCCAAGAAGATGGAGTTGTTTTTAAATTACTCTGGGACCAAAGCAAATTACCCTGTGACAAATTGGACTAAATTTTTATATCATGAGTAGTACTACAAATTAAGTAGTACTACAAATTATTGCAAGTGATTATTGTATGAATGGATTCAGTCTTAAGGGTTTTTTTAACCCTCAAGCATATATTAATTATTTATATCTGAAATTGCTAAAAGAGGATAGAGAAGTGAAAGAAACAGGCTCCTGGAATTTTCCTATTTGACCATCTTCTAGTCAGTGACAGCAAAGTTATCAGCTGAGTAGATATTTAATTCTGAAAGTGAAAACTGAATTCAACCATAGCCTGTCTCCGAATTTTAAAGGCTAGTTTAAATTTGAAATATATGCATTTCCATAGCTTTATGAATGTTATGTATCTATTATTTGACATACTTATTTTCACTAAAAAATTGTGCCAAAAGAGACTACTTGTAATGGAGTAATGTATCATAAAAACCCAACTTCCTCTTTTCTAGATATTAAATGTGAACATTCCTTCAGAATGAAACCATTAAAATGCATTTTCAATGCTTTTAACAGCTCATTTTCAAACCTGCTTATCATAGTTAGTATAAGACAGTCATGATTTCTTATGCCTGACAGACTGGACACTGGAAAAATATCTTTCATTCTGCATTGCCATTGCTTGTTCTGGGATATATGAAGCTGCAACATGTTACATTAAGCTGTGAAGATGATGGCTCCACCTGTGGAAAAGACACTTTTATAAAAGCTTAATTACATTTTTATACTCTATATAAGAATTCATCAGCAAACAAACATCAAATTCTTGAATATATCATTCTTGTGAAATATTCATTTATATGAATAGACTACAGAAAAATTCTCAAGTCCCTGTCTGAAATAGATCTGTTGGGACATGTTGGTGAAATCAGAGCACTTTTGTCCAAGAGCTTTCTAGTGCTGTGATGAGTACAGATTCATACAGTTGAATTCCTCCCAGTAACAGTAAAAGATCAAATTAAGAGTTCCTTCAACACTGAAATCAGACTCCAGAGGGCTTCAGATATTCCAAATATGTAGACTAGTCAAGGGTTCAGAGGATGTGATCACCTTACAAATAATTGGATCAAAATATAATAAGCTTGAACAAAGTTTCAAAGTTGAGGAATTTTGATGTTGTAAACTTGCTGATGGGCTTTTTTATCTAAGAGATTTTTGCAAAAAACTAGAGGACTCTGTGGTTTGGGTGGTTTTTTGTTTGTTTGTTTTAAGATGAACAACATCCAGAGATGTTTACTTACAAGGTATCATGTATATGTTATTGTGACTCTTTTCTTTAGCTGGCTTTGAAAATTAATTTCATTTACGTGGAATTCTTTTCTCATGGAAATGTTTTTATTTATTGCAAGGACTAAGACAACCACATAGTGGTATGTAAATATCATTATATGACTCATTCAAGTTCATTTACTTCATTCTTTACTTTCTCTTCTTGTTTTACACTCTGGGCATATTTGTTATGTTAGACATATTCTGTTACACAGCAAACAGCTATTGATTCCATCTGTGTGTTTGAAATCATGGATAGTCCAAATGTTAGTTAAAATCTGTTTGTTATCAACAAATGGTTTAGTGAAGACACAAGAGTAGCTTTTCTTTGTTAAAGATGTCAAATGATGTCTTGGAATGCATGAAACGTGCAAAAATATTTATAAATACAAATAGAATAATAATGTTAAAAGTAACCATGTCTTTATTACAGTTTTTTTTATATCAGCTTAATCTATGTGGGTGAAGATCCTGTAGACAGACAACAACACAAAGTGAGGGAGACAAACGTGAAAGATAAAAACAGTTACACAGAGGACCAAGAGCTAATACATCATTTTGGTGAATGTTTTTGCTATAGAAACTCATATACAATCCAAAACAACCATAAAGCTTTTTATTTACCTACAGGAACCTTGATTATACCTATTAATAGCTTTTTTAAAGCTCAGGGAAATGGAGTGATTTTTAAATGGGAGAAAAGGTCTCATTAAGGGTTACCTTGCCTTCTGTCTTCTAGCTGGTTATTGTAGACTTTTCTAATATTGAGTCTTAAGGGATATCAGAAAACTGTCTTGGGGAGAGTGTGATTCTGTGCTTGTGCTGGTTTTGGCTGGGGCAGAGTTAATTATTGAAATTATGTGTACAGAATGGTTTCCATCAAAAGAATACAAGTTATTAATTTTTTGCCTTTATTAAAATCAAATTTATGTATATTTAATATTGAAATATCTTAATTTCTTTTTTCAACTAGCATGTTTTGACATGATCTTTTTTCCAGTTGAAATATTCAAATTAACTGAGAAATGGTTTAAATCAACCCAAATGGCTATTTTGTCTAAAGAAAAGGTCTCAGCTGACAAATTTCCCCCCTTCAAGGGATAATCAAGCTGCAGTTATTGCACCAATAAGAAGCAGAGATGTACATACACCACTACAGAAGGGATGCATTTTGCAAAGGGTGATGTGAAAAGGTACAGGCTAGAAAGGAGCAAGTCAGTGATGATCAAATAGGACCCGTGAGGCATTGCAAAGGGCAGAGCAAGGAAAGCTGGGGGCAGCACAGCAGGAGGTGAAGCTGCATCTGTGCTGAACCCCCGTGCTCTGAGGAACAAACACCCTGCTATGGTGTTTAGCACTCAGCTATACGTTATCCATGACCATTTGAACTGGGTTTATGTGGCAAGATTTTGGTGTCAGGAAAGCTGTAGGTGTGACTTCTGTAAGTAGACACCAGCAATTCCTCCCATGGTGGACAGAGACAGTTTCAGACACCTCCAAGATGGATCTGCCACTGCACAAAGTGGATCAATCTTGGTAGCACCTCTGTGATAACGTGTTTGGGAAAGCCAGAAATGTATTGTGCAGCATCTGGAAGCAAGGAGTGAGAATGTGAGAGAAGCAGCTCTGCAGAGCCAAGGTCAGTGCAGAAGGGGCAGGAGCTGCTCCAGGTGCTGGAGCAGAGATTCCCTTGCAGCCTGTGGAGGACCCCACAGCAGAGCAGGACGAGTTGCTCTGAAGGAGCTTGTGACCCTGTAGGAAGCCTGTGTTGGAGCAGGCCTCTGCAGGACCCACACTGGAGCACTGCACCATGTGTAAATGACTCCTGCTATGGCAGGGGACTTCTTAAATTGCTCTAGCCTGTGGAAGAGGCCCCATGTAAGAGCAGAGGAACAGTGTGACGAGGAAGGAGTAGAGAATCAATGTAACGAACCCCCATTCTCTGTCCCCTTCACTGCTTGGGAACAAGAGGTAAAAGAGTCAGAGGTGAAGTTGAGCCTGGGAGGGGTAGAACACCTAAAAATTCCTTCTTGTTTTTCATTGGCATATGCTGTTAAATTGAAAATAAATTAAACTAATTTTCTGAAGATGAGCTTCTTTTGCCCATGACTGGTAAGGGATTTCCCTGTCTTTACCTTGACCCATGAGCTTGTTATTGTATTTTCTTCCACTGTTCTCTTGAGGAGGGTGAGGGATAGAGTAATTTGGTGGGAACCTGATGGCCAGCTAATTCAAACCACAACACTGTTTTATGTAGTTGCTAATTTGGAACAGCCAGGGGATTTGGTTATTCCTGCCTACAATGTTCTCATTCCCTTACCCTGTGTAGTGTCATACAAGATGGGTGGGTCCCATTACGTCCAGCGAGGGAAGGGTTCTGACTAGAGAAAGAAGAAAAAAGCAACCTCATTTGTTGCTACAGGTGCAGCCATTCTGTTCAAAGGAACACATGTGAGGGAGAGGGTGAAGGCAAGGTCTCCTGTGGGTCGTTACTACGTTGAGGCTTGACAGCCAATGGCAGATGGGAGATTAGCCTTCAAATTGCCTTTCTGCACAGGAGCTGGTCTCTTCAAGGAAAGGTCCCAGCCAAGCTCTCTGCTGCCTCAAGGCTGCACCTGATCTGAGTGGAGGTCAGAGGCAGGTGCCCATGGCTGTGAACCTCTCTCCACACTTCAGGAGTGTTGCCCTACCTTGTTCTCCAGCTTCAGCCAAAGACAGTTCCAGAGGGTAGTTTTGTGTCAGTCATCTTGGGATAAGGCAAGTTTATAATCAGAGGTTCTCATCTCTGCTGGAAATACAGCAGGGACTCATTCTCTGATCTTCTGAATTGAAGCAATTGAAACCACTTAAAATGTTCACAAAATATTTTCAAATTGTCTCTACCAACAATAACAGAAATCCCCTTTTTTTCTTCTTTTTACTGTAAACATAGCTTTACTTAGCAAACACTGGTTTGGAGTCAACTGAAACAGAACAGAGTTTGCCTTTGCAAAAACATTTTATAGCTTCTGGGCTATATCTCTCTTGGCCTTCTCAGTGATGATCTAAATGTAAAAAAATCCCATTAAAATTTTACAATTCTACAAATATAGCAGATACTATTTTCCTGGTTCAGGATTTAGTGCTGTGAAAGGGGTAATTTCCTGCATGGTGCAAATTGCTAGTTTATTTAGAGATGTTGAGAACAGACAAAAGCTTTTTTTACTTTTTTCAACTGAGAATTTTTCTTCCAGAAAGATGAAAAGACAGAATAATCTAAATATTCTATGTAAAAAAAAAAAAAAAAACAAACAAAAAAAAAAACCACAAGCAACAACGGATTGAAAACATCATGTCCCTCTCATCTATATGATCTTTCTGACAGATTTTCTCTCTCCTCACTGAAGGGCTGGAATATCAGAAAAATAGACCTACAGATAGGAGAGCTGGCTGGTTACCTGTTTATCCAGTTCCTTGGGTGAAAACAGTGTGGGGATTTTAGTATAGTTTTTGGAATTAATTTCTACTTTGTACCTTTAAACAAAAACCAAAAACATAACAAAAAAAAAACCACAAGCAACAACTGATTGAAAACATCATGTCCCTCTCATCTATATGATCTTTCTGACAGATTTTCTCTCTCCTCACTGAAGGGCTGGAATATCAGAAAAATAGACCTACAGATAGGAGAGCTGGCTGGTTACCTGTTTATCCAGTTCCTTGGGTGAAAACAGTGTGGGGATTTTAGTATAGTTTTTGGAATTAATTTCTACTTTGTACCTTTAAACAAAAACCAAAAACATAACAAAAAAAAACAATAAAAACCCCAAAACAACAACAACAAAACAGAACAAAAAAGAAGAAAAAATAAACTACCAAGCAAACAAACAGAAGAATTTCAGGTTTCAAAACAGGAGTTTCAGAGTGTTATGTGTAACACTGACTGTGGACCTAAGTGCCAAATAAAAATAAATTAGGTCTTCAATTAAAATTTTAAAATGCAGGGAGATTGTATGTATATAAAAGACAGAGTTACTAAGGGCAAGAGCTTTCCATTAGTCTTTTAATCCTCATATGGGTATTGTGACTATTTATAATAATTTCAGTTATCCTAATGACAAGGTCAATGCACTTGCCTTTTAGCTTTTTTCTTTTTCCTTACCATGTATTTATTTTGTGGTCAGGAAGGCTATATGGAGTGCAGTATAAGATCACCAATTTTTTAATTTTGGCTCATCACTAAATGCCAATACCATCTTCTAATTTCCTTTTATTGCAGAGATTTATTTCTGTGTTACTTCATAATAATATTGTTTGAATGGCTACCAGTCTGGAACTAACACCTAAGTCATTCTGGAATGAGAGAGAGATAGTACACTTTCAAAGGAACAAAGAAGAATCACAGCTGTTTCTTTTGCTGACTCACTGGCCAGCAAATCATCTCAAATGAGAACCAGGGTGTTAACAGATTACTTCCTTGTGGGCTTGGTTTTTTTTCCTTGTACAATGATAAAAAAGGTTTAGAAGCAGTAATTTGTGTAATACAAAACATGAAAGAAAATAAAAAGGGAAAAGCAATAAAAAATTTTAAGTTATTTCTAAAACAGTTATAATTATTCTGATTGAAGTTGAGTAGAAAATAGCTGCCTAAACATCGTTAGTTTGTTCCTTCTCTACTGATTTCATTGCTAAGCAGTGATGAAAGTTTTTTCCCCAAAAAAATGTAAAAACAACATATTAATGGGGTTGCTCATCAATACCTAAAGGATTTTTTTTTCTGGAGAGGTCATTTTATGTCTAATCATACCATACCTGAGGGGAAAAAGCAAACAAACAGACTTAAAGGGCCAAATGATCTTTAAAATTGATCTGGACAAGGGGCAACCTTGTATGGACAAGGATTATGCTATGTTATTCTACTCAATTCAGAACATCTATTTTCAGAGACAAAAAAAGAGATACTCCTAGCTCTTCTCAGATTGTCTCAAATCACCTCTAAATTCTTCTGCCTTGTTTGCTGCTGCAGATGCAGTTATTTCACTAGGGCTGTTCAGAAGTGTTTTTGAGGAAGTCACAGAGATGGACAATACATCACTTCTGCAAAAAAGTATAAAATGTGTAGAGTAGCACGACCTAAAGCTGAAGGAAAAGGAGCTTATTCCATAAGGTTCACACCTCTGTACTCTGGTTAAATGCTGTTCCATTTGACCTCCCCAGCTAGAGAGAAGTAAAACATAAGAAACATCAGGCCAAAACAAATAAAAATGTTGCAGACTTAGAGGAGTGAATTACTATGATACAAGGAAAAACTTCTACACATTAATAAGTAATTTATCAGCATCAAATAAATAAAACCAGCACCACCGACCTTTGTCATAAGTACCCAGAGCAAATTAAATCCAAAACTCTTCCCATAAAATTAGAAAATCAAAACAGATATGCAACATAATGCAATTGTTAGCAGGCAGTCAATTTGATGAACTTTTGTGGGATTGTTCCTACACTTGTAGAAAAGAATGAATTCTTAGTAAAGCGGAGGATAGCTGAATTCACACTTCGCTCATTGCTATAATTTGACTTGAAATTGGAAATAATTAGGAATAGAGCACTGAATCTGGCTTATTATTTCTACACTTTGGGCTTCTGAAGATTGTGACCTCAACTGCATTGCATGAGATCATGTATTTTTTAGATAACAAAAGTATTAAATTGTAAGTGGGAATAAGTTAGAGGTAGACAAAAACACCAGTCTTCTTCCCTCTTGGAGTCAGTAAGTTTCAGCTTTGCCTCAGTGAGCTGTTTCAATCTTTCTCAAGCATAGAGACTTTAAAATCTCAACTGATGTTAATAGAAATTTGGCATGTGATCATGCATTTTGTTGAACTGAAGCCTGTGATTATGCATTTTGTTGAACTGGAGTCTGAGGACATATCAAAATTACAATCACTGTAAAGACTTCCATTGCCTTTTTCTAGGTTTAAAATAGGTTGTTTTGTAAGTGAATGAGTATAAAATCTCATCCTCTCATCAGATAACCTTTTAGTCTCACCTTATTGGGAAAAATTGGTTGTCCAAGGTCAACTGTCTGCCTGTGCTTCATCAAAGACTGGATCTCTGAGAGCCACTGAAAATAGTTGAAATACTTGAAATACTTGAAATAGTTGAAACACTTGAAATAGTTCCATTTGAGGTTCAAGCAAGTTTTTCATCTGTATTTATTAGTGTGTGTTTTGCATCCATGCCATTGGTTGGCGCTGTCCTTTGGAAAACTCAGAATATTTTTTGCCTCAGTGGTCCTTTCTTCTTCATGTAAATTCTACGACTTGACTGCTACACTGCATCAAAAATAAACATGTTTTTCCTCTCTTCTTCTAATCACACAGCTCCGATATCCATATTAAAGTATGTCTTTCATCAGAGCTTGTGGTGCTTGTATGAGACAGTTAATATTATCTCTAATGAAAAGCATTTATCTGTCCTTGTGAGAAAGGAGAGCATTTCTGTAAAACCTTCCTGATACCCATGTTCTAGTGTCCTGCCTGAATTCCAAAGCTTGTTAGATGTGACTACTGGAAAAGGCAAACCAATGACAATTCCCTAGGGAAGAGAGAAAACATAGATGTAAAAAGTCTCAACTGAAGTTCCATGAACCTAATATGATTGAAGTTTTCAAACTTGAGAAAAGGAAGGTGAGGGGAGTCCTTAAACTTCATTCCGATGTTGGAAAGGAGTGTTGGTACTCAGGAAGATGAAATGTGTGTCAAATAAACACAAAACCAGAGATTTTCTGGTTATTAAAGCCTCGCTTCTCAAGCCAAAATTTCTATTTACTTTGGCAAATAGGATCTTACACCTGCTTTATGAACTAGATCAAGATTATTTAGTAAACAAGTGCTTAGTATTTTTATTCTAGTTATTCTTTTGAGTACATGCTGTAAAACGATAATTGGAGGATAATTATATTAATATTCTTTATTTTGTTTTTGGGTTTTTTTTGATAGCAAAGTCTTGTGAATAAATTCATTTGGGGACCACTAGCTGTTCAACACTTACATACATTGAGAGGCCTGAGAACAGGAGCCAAACATTTGTGTTATCTGACCTGCATACACAGAACCACAGAACCTCTGATGTCGGAGAAGAGCTCTTAGATCATCACCACCATGTTATCATTAAACCACGTCCTCAAGTACCACATCCACACATTTTTTGAACACTTCCAGGGATTATGATTCCATCACTTCTGTGGGCAGCTTGTTCCAATGTCTTACCATTCTTTGGAGATACATGTTAGACCTTAGCTGAGATTCTTGGTCGCTGATCATCCGAATCTATCTAACACTGGTTCCCATCTCAGAATCACATCCCTGTACTTGAGAGAGCACGTGGCAGAAAGGCACTAGGTCATGCTTCTCTACTTCCTTTAGGCAGAAGTAGGATTCAAGTTGTGCTCATGTATCCGTCAAGTCAGACAGGATGATTAGATCATCTGAATCTAGACATTGGGAAGAAAGTGCAAGATCTTTGATCCCTGGCCTGACAAATGGACCCCTGGAGAAAAAGAAATTTGGGGCAATTCACCTAATAATCATGAAAACCCTTCTCATATCCCTCCCTAAAGCACACTCCTTTTCTAAACGTGTTGTTTAAGAAGGGATGTGTGTTATGACTCTTCTGATAGCTGAGAAGTCATTTACATTTGCTACTGTAATGATGTCACAAATTTCTCATTACTTATCCTGTCTTTCTGGCAGTACAAGATTTTAAGATGTTTTTTAGTCTCTTCAAGAATAAACAGTGCAACCAGAATTCTGTTGTTGGGAATTTTTTCATTTTCTTTTGGTTGAGACTCCTTTTTCTGTTCACAGTTATGTTTGTATTAACTTTGTCTTTGCAGACAAAATTGTCCTTTTAGATTCCTGAATGGATGTCAAGTGTATTGATTAGCAGATTCCCTGATTTCATAATTTTTCAGCATTATAACATATCACTAAAATAATCAAATCATTGAGGTATTTGCTGCCTGATTCAAAGCCTGTTGTAAAGAATTTTTGTAAAGATTCCTGGGCTTTGGCATGTGCTCAATTGCTTATAACTTATCACCAATGCACATTTGTAGGAGAAAGTGTGCATTGAAGCATCAGCTTCATTGTAGCTATTTCCAGCCTTGGGGTCACGGTGTAAGGGTTTTACCATAGAAATTCCATTATTCCCATCTAAAGTCTGAGTTCCAGGCATAGCATTCAAATTTCAGCTATTCAAATAAACTAAAGCAAGATCTTAGCACATGAAAATTTTTCTCATATGTTCTTGGCATTTCCACTGAACTCCCTCTGACATATAATTTTGAGAGCTGGAAGTGTGATGAATACATACTCTCCTTCCATGAGATTTTATTTTCACTGATACCTTTAGATATATAGCCTGGAGGATGCGGTAAGTTGGCATGCAGAGAGCTGATAACTTTTAGGAATGTCACCTCAGCTTCTGTGATTTACTGCTTTTCAACCTACTGAATGGATGTAAAGAAATTTTAAAAAACAATATCAGAAGCAATGTTGCCAAAACCTACTCCTCACTAAAGTGTTCTGGATAAACACATTTCTCAGTTGGCTTAAGTCAGAGGTTTAAGAATGCAGAATGTAAAAATGATTCTTTCAGAGGCTCTAATTTTGTATGGCATGTATGAATTTTACCATCTTACCTGCCTTACCTGCCAAGGGCTTGCCTTTACCCAGAGTTCAGTAAAGTCTCTGATACTGTCTCCCATAGAATTCTCTTGGAGGAGCTGTCAGCCCATGGCTTGTACTGCTGCACTCTTCACTGGGTTAAAAATGGTCTGGATGGCCAGGCCCAGAGAGTGATGATGAGTGGAGTTACATCCAGCTGGATGTGGCTCACCAGTGGTGTTCTCCTGGGATCAGTGTTGGGGTCAGTCCTGTTTAATGTCTTTATCAGTGATCTGGGTGAGGGCATCAAGTGCACTCATTCACTTCACACATGACACCACGCTGGGCAGGAGTGTTGATGTGCTGGAGGGCAGGAAGGCTCTGCAGAGGGATCTGGACAAGCTGGACTGACGCTGAGGCCAAATTTATGAGGGTCAAAAAGGCGAAGTATTGTCTCCTGCCTTTGGATCACAATCCCCCTGATGTGCTACAGGCTGGGGAAGAGTGGCTGGAAAGAGGCCAAGTGGAAAAGGACATGGGGATGTTGGTAAACAGCAGCTGAACGTGAGCCAGTGTGCCCACATGAGTTGGTAAACAAATGAAATCCACACAGTAATCATGTGGCCAGCAGGACCAGGGCAGTGATTCTTCTGTGCTTGGCACAGCTGAGGCCACACCTCAAATCCTGTGTTAGTTCTATGATTCGATAAGTCTCGTGTCCGCCTCAAAGGAGTCATGTAAAAATTATTATCTTTATTCACTCTCCCATGAAGATAGAAGCGCTAACTTAAGCACTCAGCTTCTCATTTTAGAGTATCTGAGAAATCCAAAAGTATATTGACAACTCACAGCTGGAATCCCATCTGGTCATATGCAGTGGAACTGCCATCAAAAATAAAGCCTGAAATTGTTTGTAGAAGCAACAGGGAAAAACACACTTTGTTTTTAATCTACTGAATTAACACTGCTGTGTATACTTCCACATGAACTTCATTGTCATCAGAGCAGTGATACTGAGATAAAAAAGGTTCATATTAAGATCTGAAATTTTATTTTGAGCTCTTTTTTTTGATTATGGGCAGTGCTTTTCATTCCTGTGCTTTATATACACCTAGGAAGAATAAATCCAGCATTAGAGACAGTAGAAGTTTTACTCCATTCGTTTGTGGTACAGGTGGTGCAGAGACAGAAACAACAACTCAATAATGTCAGAAAGATTATGAGCAGGCAGTCGAGACACAAGTTACTGTTCTTCTACAGCAGTTCTTTAACTCATTGTCAAAAAAGAGATTGGGAATGACCATGCTGGCTGGTAAAAAAGCTAAAAGGTGCATCAGCTTCCACCAGCTGCTGCTGGAGTTTATAACAGGGAAAGGATTCTAAGGAATGTCCAGTAAAAGTCACATTAAGATCCTCTGACACATACTTCATTAAAGAGAAGAAAACATTAAAAATTGAAATTTTGCTGTAAAATGCATTATTTCTCCACTGCTGACAGTGTGCTTTGATATATAATTTTCTGTCATTGAAATGAAGTTTGATGGTTCTGCTTAATGTTATTACTAGAATTGCTTTTCGTGTGATGGAACTAATGCATATATACTTAATTTTCATTTTGTGGATCTCTATCTTACATGATTGCACATATTTACTTTTGTATATCAGACCTGTTTTTCAGCAGTTATTCAATAATTTTATGAAACTGTTCAGCACCTGCCATGTTTTTCACATTTTGCCCTTCAACCATATAATGGGAAATATTTTTTGTTCTCTTTCACATATGTTATTCTTATAAAGAAAATGATGAGACTTCTGTCAACACTGGCCATTTAATGTAATTTTGGTTAAAGTGAATAATAGAAAACAATGTTTGCAAAGTTCCAAAGGGAGGAAATTTTTCCATTATTTTCTTAACAACCTACTGTCTTGAATAGCAAGAGGCTCTTACCAAAACAAGACACAGAGCTTTGATTTTAGGAGAAATTATGAAAATACAGAATATGACCTTAACTCTGGGGTTACTTTTAAACTCACGAGAGCTGAAGAAGAGGATTAGAAACTGGAAGTAGGAAGAACTACTGAAAGTAGGAAAGGCCATCTGAACTTTCCCTCCTCAGTAAGGCAGTGGAAAACTGGCCTTCCCCATAGAAATGGCTGAAAAAGAAGATATTTTTACAAGTTTCTTTACATATAGTGGTTTATCCTAGAATCGCATTGCAAATAAAGAATTAATTATGTTGTTGAATTCACATTTAGACCCAAATTATTTCAATAAGTGACACAGTAATGTTTTGCTATGGAAGATATTTTAAATACTGTGACTGAAAACAGATCTGCAAAAGCATGAGAAATGTGCCAGGTCTTGATTTCGTTCTACTGGCAAGACAGCAGCTCCCAAGACAGGAGCAAGGGAGGGAAGCACAAGGTGAAATTCAGATAGAAGCTAAACAGCCCCAAAGCAGGCAGCGCCTTGTGAAACACCTTGGCCTTCCTGTCCAAGCATGGACATAGACCTGGCCACCACTTTCTGGCATCTTCACTCCAGCCAGACCAACTGCCATAAGTTACACTTTCAAAATATCACCCAGGAATGTTCAGGTGGTAGGCTGGCTCGGGACCAATAACAGCTGCTGTCCAGGCCAGTATCCCTTGTGTGGGAGGTGGTTGGATGGTCCCAGAAATTTCCTGCTCCTCTACCCAGTGTTGTTGTCAGGGGGCTTTTCCACCTCTGAGGGAACTATGGGCTTACTAAGTACAGGACTCCAGCATGCCTTTTCTGATACCTGTGGGCACCTACCTCTTAACATACGCCTCAGACAGGGTCTACAAGTCTGGAAGAAAAGTACAATTAGAAAAAACTTAAGGGAAGCCTTCCAGGTCTATTTCCCTCACCACTTCACAGAGAACAGTTTCCAGATGGAGGTGGGGCAGGGCTCCACATCCTCTCATCGTCCAGCCATCAACCTCTCATCATTAACAGGCTCCTGGTATTTCATCTGAGATGTCAGGGGCAACCTAGCTCCATTTCAGTGACATATACTCTGCATTTCTCAAGCAGGTTGTTGAGCAGAAGCTGCAAAACCTCCTGAAGGCAGCTTTCCTCCCAGTGGTTGCTCCTTATTCATAAGCATTTACATTAGTGATGCTGCATCTTGTTTCACAGGCAATTACATCTGCTAGATTCTGGCTTCTTCAGAGACCTTTCCCATTATTTACCTGTACTGAATCCATCTTCCCCACCATTCCCAGTCTCAGGTTTCCTAGAAGTCTGTACCCATCCAGTACAGGTATTAAAGCTACATGCAAACTAAGGTTGCTAAAGGTTTCAGATTTGAAGGAACACTGAAAGACCATTTTGCTTGCCTTGCCAGAAGATGTTCCTATTTAGAGAGACTTTAAATGGTAGTTTAAAACATCTGGAGTTTGTATTTAAAAATACAGCAATGCTGTGTACTTTTGAAAAGCTTTAGACATATGTTGGCCTTGTGTTGTGAGGTGGGGCTGTATGCACAAACATTTATTAATAGGGTGTTCAGATGATGGCTTACAGCAATTCTATAGTAGGGTTGGTTTCAAGAAAAAAATAAAAACTAAGGGCAGACAGAAAAAAAGCAAGAAAAAAACAAAATTCTCCCCAGTGACAATCTGGGAAGACAAGCAATAGGCATCCTCAAAAAGCATCTTCAATTGGCTCCTCTCCAGCACACAGGCAAATCCCATCCACCCTTTTCCATAGAACTCTATAATCTTCATCAGGATCCTCTCAACCCTCTGACTGGTGTTTCTGTTGCTGCTAGTGCCAGCTGGAGCATGCTTTCCCCTGGGGCTGCTGCTGCAGACTACACCACTGAAAAGGTATGCATTTGTGTATTATTGGGTCCTCACAGCATAACTCAAAGGCTACAACAAAAGGACAGGAAAAGGTCAGAGAAAAGATTTATTTGATTCTGGAAGAAATTTGTGTCTGAAGAGAACCAACTATAACAGTGCTGTCAGGGTTGGGAGGAATAAGAGAATATTAAGATGAGAATAACATAATGAGAGCAACAAGGAACAATCTCTGCCACAGAGGGCTGGGTAAAACACTGCAGGGCTTGAAGGCAAAGGCAGGTTACAGAACTGCAGCTATAAGTGCCCTAGAAATTATAAAGGTAATGGCATCTAAGGCACTGAGTGACATTTCTGGACTTGAAAAGTAGCATATTGTTAATTCCCCTCCATAGTTTCACTTTTTACTCTTCCTGTGATAAGTGACTGCAGTCTCTTTTCCTCACCTCCTCTGTCTGCTGTTCTCCCTCTCCTTCTGTTTCAACATTTCTGATAATTCTTTCAAGTGCACTGTCACGCAGGACTAGCACACATGCATGCCCTGCAGCCAAAACCCAAGTACTCTGCTTTGCATCAACAAGTACTTTTTCCTTGCCTTTACTGGGCACTGTAATACAAAAATATCTCACCTCTAGTGACAAAATCCTCCTTTTTTGCCTTCCTAATTCTCTGAGTAAAAAAAGTTATTCCTACTTATTAAATAAAACACATCTGCCGGCTTTGGAGCCACCTGGGAGAGCAGTCCCTGTTCTCTCTTAATAGCCTATTTAGTGATAATGAGACATAGTGAGATATCAAATGCCACAATACTCTCTCATTACACATCACTGTGTTTATCCTTGCAGTAACTTTGTATTTGTGATATTTAATATACTGCATAACATTAATACACTGACAATTTCCTAGAAGTTTTCAACTCTATTGGTCTACATAAAGCTTCTTTATAATTAGAGATAGTATAAAAATATTTGTTTATGATAGTTCCTTCTTCTATAGCATTTGACACTGTCCTTCATTAAATCCTTGTCTCTAAACTGGAGAGACATGGATCTGTTAGATGAATTACTTGGTGGATAAAGAATTGGCTGGAACTGGATGTACTCAAAGATTTGAGGTCAATGGCTTGATGTCCAGTAGGACACCAATGGAAAATGAGATTCCACAGGGGTTGTTATTGGGACAGGTGCTGTTTAATATCTTTGTCAGTGACAGGGTACAGCCACAGCCAGTTTACCAATGACACCAGGCTGTGTGGCGTGATCAGCATGCTGGAGGGAAGGGATACCATCCAGAGGGCCCCTGACAGGCTTGAGAACTGGGCCTGTGTAAATGTTCTGGACTTCAGCAAAGCCAAGTGCAAGGTTCTGCATCTGGTTTGGGGCACTCCCAAGCACAGATAAAGGCTGGGCAGAGAACGGATTGAGAGCAGCCCTGGGCAGAGGGATTTGAGAGTGTTGGTGGATGAGCAGCACAACATGACCCAGCCATGTGCCCTTGCAGCCCAGAAAGCCAAACGTGTCCTGGGCTGTATCCAGAGCAGTGTGGGCAGCAGGTGAGGGAGGGGACTCTGCCCCTCTGCTCTGCCCTGGTGAGACCCCACCTGCAGGGCTGCATCAGCTCTGGGATCCCCAGCACAAGAAAGATGTGAACCTATTGGAACAAGTCTGGAAGAGGCCAGAAAGATGATCAGAGGATGGAACACCTCTCCTATAGGGCTCCTCTCTCTGTAGACAGTCTGAGAGTGTTGGGGAAGTTCAGCCTGGAGAAAAGAAGACTCTGAGGAGACCTTCCAGTACTGAAAGGNAGCAGTTTTTTTAGGATTGAAATGCAGATTGTGGTCTGCTTGCTATCCCTAACTAAACCAAATACAGGAAAAGACGTATATAGGAATACATAATAAGACCAAATATAGGAAAAGTCCATAAGGACACAGATTTTAAAAACAAAATAAAAAAGATCAACAACATATCAGATGTGATGGAGAAGAAGAAATAACTCTCTAGTTAGTGCTTTACCTTGTGAAAAATGGGCAAACAAATGCCAGGAGGAAGAAATTGGATAGCACAATAAAGAAGAGGAAAGGTTCTGGGGGGAAAATCAAGTAAGTGGAGCAAGAAAACACAATACTGGTAATTAATACAAGTAGACACAGGTGAAAAAAAGCTTAGAGGGGAAAAGAATACATAAGTCACTCAAGCTGTGCAGAGCCAGAGTGCAAATGAAAATTCAGTAGCTAACACAAGGAAAGGAAAAATCAAACTGCGGCTGGAGGAACTCGAGATGTGCATTGACAGCACAACTGCGAGTAGGCAGATCTAAAAGACGGATATATCTTCCTTTCTCTGGGAGGTCATGCAAGGACACTGAAAAGAAAATGGAAAACAACAAGATCTTTAAGAAAATGTAGAAAGGAACACAAAACCACTGAGAACACGACCTATTGATTATAAATTTCTAGAAACCATGGAGCCCATAAAAATAATGGACAAAAAATATATAAATCTTGTTGAAGATAAAAGTGGACTGTTCTGAAAACAACCAGATCGCATCTTATTAAAAACCTCAGAATTTCCCTTTTTTTGTCTCTTTCTCTCCTCTTTTTTTTTTCTTCCTGCAGGCAGAGGCTCTTTCTCATCTAAACAGCAAATGAAGTAATTTTGTTCTTCCCACTTTTGTAAAAATGGTTGGGCAAGAAAGGCAAAACAGCATTACTCACAGGAGATATTATTTCTGCAACAATGAAGGGAAATCAGTTTTTCTTATGAATCTAACTCAACCAAAGAAAATGTCAAAATTTACCTGTGATTTTGGGAGACATTTCTGAGTACTGATTGTGTGGAATTGTTCTGTGTTTCTCCCTTTTGAAAACATCTCCTTTTTGGCATTTAACCAAATGAGGAGAGGAATCAAATTTATTTATGAAACTCCCAGTGGCTCCTATTTTTTTTTAAGTCATTATTACATCTTAAATATCTGCTATCTGCATTAGCCTCTATCTCTCTCTGTCTCTTAAGAACCACCTTATTTACAATAAGGTAAGCTCAAGAATCAGTTGATTTTAAGGAAAATGCTCAATATATTGTGCTACTTATGGATGTAGGATGTCCATGTTTAAATACTTGTACATGAACTGAATCAATGTGGCTACAGGGAAATGCCTAAAAGCATTTATTCATTCTGTGCAGTGAAGCACACGGGGAAATGGAATTTTAATGACAAACTGCTTTAAACAGTAAATAGAGGAAATCCAAACTGTCATTTAAGTAGATCTTCATGTGAAAAAATACAACAGCGATGCATGGGAAGGCTGTTGCACAATTCCCATCTGATACACATATTTGCCAAGATGCAGCTGACTTAATGTGACACTTGGCAGAAAAAGCAGCAAACTATTTAAATAATCATTTAAGTACTTTCAAGGAATTTAAGTAGAAGAAAATAAATAGAATAAAACATGTTCATAAATTGAATTGCATCACAGTAATATTGTGTGTATTTCATTTCAGTCTACTGGTTTTGACACTGTGAAATTGTTAATCAGACACTGAAAATAAAATAGTGCCTTCACTGAATATGTTAAGTGCAATATTGCAGGTTTATTTGCAGGAGAAATGCAAAATCAGCCTCTACTTGCCACCTGTGCAGTGCACCTACTCTGACATTTTGGTGTGTATAAGAGTTTAAATTCTAATTACATGGGGCATGCTCAGCTTGGAGGAGAGCACAGCAGAACCAAGTCAGGTGACATCACAATCAATTTAAGTTCTATGAGTTAATTAAAGCCTTGAGCTCCCGTGTGCACGCCAGGCAAGGAACGTGACAGCAAAATTTGTGAGAGCTGTGCTGAAGCTCTGCTGCAAGCTGAGAGACAGCAGAAAAAGGGTTTTCAGACAGGAAAACAGAGCAGACACATCATGTCCTTGTATCTTTACAGGAACATTTAGAAAGTGAATCGGGGTGCATTACACCTGAAAGAGAAGCTGTGAGATTTGGCTTATGTCGTGATACTGCCATGATATAAACCAGCTGTGAGGGAATCTGTTTGAAAGCAGTATTTAAGATCAGAAAAGCTGAATGGTGTGCATGCAGCACCTAACATGGAGACCACAGTTTATATCAGATGTTGTAGCAGAGCAGAAAGCTGGTTTTAGCTCAATTTTATCATTTTCAAATCTATAATTTTCATTTCTAGACCAGCAAATTTTCTTTTTTGGGGATCATAGAATTTTCTTTTTAAGGTTTCCTAAGACATTTCTTTCATGTATAGTAAAATATACATTTTATTAATTTTTGACATGTTTAATCAGTCACACAGCTTTGACTAACCACCATTTGTTGAATAATTTTTATATTACAAACCTCTCCATTAATTTTTCTGGGTGATTGGAAGGTGTAATGAAAAGTTTTACAGAGTGCTGCCCTATTACCAGTTCAGCAGGTTGCTATATTCAAATCCTGTAAAGTTAGGGAACACTCCTTCCAGAGCTTTAGAGCAGTCTCTATAATGTTCTATTTATATTCTCACATAGCTCTTATCACTGTGACATCTGACTACTTCCCAGGCCCCTATTATATGATACAGCTACCTTATTTTATTGGAATGGGCTTAGATAATTTTTCTGCTCGGAAGAAATGGAAGAATGTTATTTTGGGGTTATTTAAAACTGCCTGTGTTTATTTTTAGCTGGAGAGATACCTCTTGCACAGGGAAAATGATGCTTTGAAGCAATTCTTCATTCCATCAAGAGCTTATTGTGTAACTAACTGCAGACCATTACAAAACTCAGGGCCTAAATAAATACCTACTCTACAGACTGGGACTGAATTTGCCATGTCCTGAAACCAATCCACTATCAAAGACTGAACTGATCATAGCTGTGGAGAAACATTAGGTCTTCACTGGCAGAAGCCATGGGAATCTTGGGGGAAAATAAATTCCTGGTCATGTTCTAAAGAGGTTCTAAGAAGTAAGAACTGGTAATTGGAGTCACAGTGATAGATCATCTCTTTGAGACTATTAAGGGGGAATTATTAATAAATACATGCTAAAAAGAGGATGAAGCATAATGTTTCCATTATACATTAGCAGCAAAAATGTGAGAAAATTTGCATAAGGTACACTGGCAAACTTCCAGTGATATTTTTTTGTTTAAAAGCTATTCATAAAGAATATGTGCTTCTACATTTGCATGTATCACAAATCTATTTTACTCAGAAATTTTATGGTGTTCTATCTCAGAAATTTGACTGAGAATACTTCTATTTGTAAATAGTTTAAAAGCAACACCACAAGGTTTAGCACTGTGTGACTCTTTCCAGACAGATGTCACTCTGGCTGATGCTTCTGTGGAGTCTAGAACTCAATAGTTCTGTCTCTGTGTCTCTCTGCCAGACAAAAACTGAAAACAGTTATGGAAATATGAGGTCCTTTTTATTATGTATTTCTAAATGAGTGAAGAAACAGCAGATTTATGGAAAATAATCATAAATAAATAAAGTTTCCAGAAATAAGACTTATTTTCTTTTTGTTAATTTATTTTGCCTTGATCCAAACAGTTGCACAAATCAATTTCACCATCAGTTACAGACACAATCATCAATAAGCTAAATAGCAGAATGTAAGTATAAAAGAGTTGATCTGGAATAAATGAAGATGGCAATAAGTTCCAAGAATTCAATGGTTCCTTGACGAGTCGAAAAGCTACCAAAAAACCCCTTCCTGCCACTGCCTAATCTAGTATTAGTGTCCAAATCTTGAAAAGCAAGTGTTGGAAGACATTTTTAAACACTGTCCCTATCTCATATAGGCATTGTGTCAGAGCCATGTATAACCATTGTCATAAAATATAACAGGGAGTTGCAGATATTACTGAACACCCATTCCCAAATTCCAGGGCTGCCCTCTCTGCTGCACCAGCTGTTGAAGCCAGGTCAGCATATGGGAACAGATCCATGAGGAGCGATGGCAGCATGGGGCTCACTGCCATTGCCAGTCTGCTCAGAACAGGCCTCGCTGACCCCTTCGGTCAGGAAGGAGTTCTAAAAACTGAAATGATGTCCCCTAAGAATTACTAAAGCCACAAGTGAGATGTTGTATTTTCCTCTTGTTCCACCCACTGCCCAAAGCAAAAGGAATGACATTAGCAGTTACATGTCTATCCTAGGGTGACTCTATGATTCTTGTATCCCCAGTTGTCTGCCCTGTTTGTGTTGGATATTATGTCCTGTACCTTTAAGGCCAGAGCAAAGAGAGAAGGAGCAGCAGTTTGTGTTTGGAGGAACTGCTCTGACTCCTCCAGATTCCTTTTTCTCCTCGGACTGTGCTGTCTTCAGACAGAGGGAGAGGCTTTTTTTTGGGTTTTGGCTTTTTAATTAGTTTTTTGCTAGCTGAAGCAGAAAAGGTCCCTGGACACATTCTTTGCCTTTTTCTTGGGACTGTTTAAATCTGTCCTGGACTGAAAAGCTCAGAGAGACACCGGGAGCTCCCACCTGCGGCCCACCGGGCCTGGCCTCCCCGGAGAGAGACTGAGAGACAGAGCCGAGCTACACCCATGGCAAGGACACTTTAATTCTGACCATCCCTTTTGGAGTGGTGAGAGGTTTTATTGTTTCATATTATTCAATTGTTGGTGCCTGTGGGCTTTTGTTTATTAAATAAATAGTTTTTTCCACTTTTCTCAGAGGACGTTTATTCCTGGACCAACTGAGGGAGAGGGGCTGTTTGGGCTTGCTTCCCAGAGGATCCCATTTGGAGGTTTCCTCCCAAGTTTGCCCTAAACCAGGACAGTGTCACAGTGTGCTCCAAGAACAGTGCCATGCCTGCCCACAGTTACATTTCATCACACCTTGAGCAGAAATATTTCATTGTACAGAGGTCAAGCACCACATAGCTGCTTAGTTTTCTTTGTCCCAGAGCTGCCACAAACCACAAGTTTTTTTAAAACCCTGTAACACACTTGTAAGCAAAAATACAGTCCTTCACTTTTAACAGTCACAGCTCTTGGTGGTCACTGCTCTGAGCTTGATATTTCCAGAGTCTCAAATGTCCTCGATACAGCTGACCTTGAAAAGAACCTCCACCAAAACTATAGTCATGTTTTTACAATCCAGAGAGAAGTTGACAACAGCATAATACTCCATAACACATAAGGCCAAGAAGTGGATAGAAGCACTTCCTTCCTGTCCTCTCAAAGCAGAGCAGTAAAGGCAGACACAGCATGGAGAAGAGAAGCTGAAAGAACAAAGGCAATTCCAAGCACTCATAGTCACTGCCTGCACTGATGGTCCCAGGAAGGCTTTCAGACACGCTTCCTCCAGGACCCCTGTGAAACTGGTCTCAAGGGTGCTGCTGCCAGAGCCTCCTCTCTGCTTCTCTACCTGAGTCAGTCAGATGCTGAGAACAGTTGGCCTATTTCTTTTCCTATATTCAATTTCAATTTGTAGCTGTAGTCCTAAGCTATAGCTAGATGTACATTGAACATATATTATTTTGTGGCAAATACTATAACCACTCCTGCTTCCTCTTGCCTGATGAATTCTGGCTCTATAGAAAACAAATTATCTTTGAGCTCTTCTGGAGAACAGAGAAACTGCTTGTACTTGGAACAAAAGATGCTTTCCCACCACAGCAAAGACACAAATAAATAACTGCAGCTTGGTTTCCCTCCCCCAGACACCAGCTTAGAAGAGATCTGCTTTTCTTCAGCATCAAAAGCAAACCCAAAAATAACCTATTGAAAGGGACCTCTCTTCCTTTAATGTTGAAAAATGGTTTATAGATATATATCATATCTTTAGTTTTATTATCTTTCTTCCATCTTCTTTTTTAACCCTCTTAGAGGACCTCTGAGCTAACTTAAAAAGAGTGAAAAAAAAGTTTTATCAGGAATCCTGTTAGTTCCAATCTAGAAGGAGGTGATGCAAGAATTTGGGCCACTACTGTTCTTTTTAGATCCTATAAAACAATCAAAGCACCTGAGTGCAAAGGCTTAATAGGGCGTAAAGCTGTAGCTTAGAAAACTTTCCTAGAGATTTTCTGCTGGTATTTGCTGTTAAGCCGGTAGGTTACATAGTAACAATGTAAACTTCCTACTGGTTTTGCATGAGAAATGCCCAGGAAGAAAAACCTTTTTGGCACAGAGGTACTGCAACTAAACTTGTTCAGCCCAACATAGCTGGATTCACCTTATTTTTTATGCTGTAAGAAGACAATTTTGTCAGGTGAACTATAAATATGTAGAAAGAATAAGTCCTGGAGGAAAAAGTATGACCACAAAAAATTCTAGTTTTCATTTCCTAAATAAAAGCCTTAAAGATCTGTGAGTTTTTTCATATGTTTAATTTTCTTTTATCACTTCTAACACATGGGATAAGTATCAAGATCTCACTGTTCTTTCTAAGGGAGCAGTTCTATTGTGAGAAAAAAATGTCTCATGAAAAAAGCTTTGGTTTTGTTCACATTTTTTGTGCTTCACAGGGCTCCACAGTTTTCATGCTGTCAGCAGTGAATTCCTATCACCCTCTTTGCTAGCAGTCTCCTGGAATTCAGGGAATGACTGAGAGTTTTCAACTTGATGGGATGGAGAGAGCTGATAAGAGCTCTTGGTTCCTCCAGAACCAGTGACCAAGCCCTTTGTTTCTTCTAAAGCCTCTCTTCCACACAGTTTTTATCGATCTGCTTTTTAAACTTATTTCAGAGCTGTGTTAGTGTCTGAACTCCAGCTCTCAGACTGCAGGTCTGCAAGCACGAACACTACTCTAGTCTCTGTCCCCAGGGCTGAGACCCCCTGTCTCCAGGGAAATACAAGCAGTCCTGCTGCAACAATTTTTATGCCAGCTTTATCCCACAAGCTGTCAGAAACATAGTTTGACAGCTCCTGCAACGAGTTTTGAACACGAGTGTGCTGAAGATGATTCAAAATACTCCTCTTCAGCCCTCCTGTCCATGAGGGAGAACATGTTGCCCTTTTCACAAAACTTTTGCAAACTGCACTTGCCCCTCGTCTGGGTTTTGGCACAATCCTTTTCGCGAAGTCTCCAACCAAGATACCAACCTCTTGGCAGAGGTTTTGTGTGTACAGCATGTTGTACACCATTCACTTCACAGACCTCCTCTAGTTTTGAGTATGGCATGACTTTGTTTTCACCACCAGCCCTGGTTTGCTTCTTTGTACCTCTAACAGAAGTCAACAAATTCCTGGTTCCACGGTAATAAAGATTTCCTTTTGGGTTGGGGTAGCCCTAGCCTATCCAACATGTTTATAATAAATGGAAGTTCCAACTTTCTGAGAAAATATAAAATTCCTTTCCATCTGCATAACCCTTCACAGTTACAAAAATATTTTTTTGTTTAAGAAACGATAAAATTATATTACAGTGGTAGAAATTCAGGACGGAGCATTTTCAAGTAGTCTAGCTTCAGTCTCCTACCCCATTCTCCCAACTTTTTATGTACACACATCTCCTTTTTTACTGACAATTTGGCCGTTTGTTAAATAATTTTGTGTAACTCAAGTTCATTACGCACATTAGTGTTATATAATATAGGAATTTCTTCTCAGAAGAATAGAAGATATTATATACTGTAAATGCTCAAATATTGTTCTAGAATTGTGCAAACAAGCTGTCGAGCAGTTTAAATCCCACATCTATTAAAATTCAATAAGATTGTGATCAGTGGATCCCTAATGTATCATTACAGTATTTTATCTGTTTGTTACCTACACTTTTAATGCAGTTGGACTGCAATTAGTTTTTTCCAGTATAAAACAAACCAAAATTTTTATTCCAATATCTTTCTTAAACAGAGATGTCATACAATAGAAAACCTGTGGATCACCACTGATGACAAATCCTTAGCTGAAGCACACTGTCCCAGTTCAAAGGCATAAAAAGACTGAGCGTCCCAGTTTGCCTGGCTTTGCAGTGTAATCTGTTACTCCCTTTTCTGAGTACCGAAGTGCTTCATGACCTTTCATACTTCCTGAATTATCAGTAAAGTTTGAAGAAATGGCCTCTGCAATGAATGATAAATTTAGCTATTTTGTCTCCAGCAATCAGTGTTAAATCTGTCAGAAATTTGCTTGGTTCTGTACAGGATGTTGCACTTTTTCAGCATAGTGGATTGATTAAAAACAGTATTTGTTCAACAGGGCTTTGGAAATTAGTCATCCTGAATCTACAAAAATGGCATGTAGGTAATGCACCTAAATCATAGCTGAAAAACCACGATCATGCATCATGGATTTAACCCGGCACCCCAGGTCTAAGCAGGAGGCATCTAAAGGTAAATGTTCAGCCAGGTTCTGCACCTGCTGCAGAACCAAGAAGAACATGGAGTTCGGCTAGTTCCTGCTTTTTAGTCTCATTTCTCATTTGTTTCTGAAATTGCAAGGCCAAGCTCATACAATCTGACTGCCAGACCTCTTTGTTAGAACAATGAAGTTGTCTTTACTACCATAAGTGATAAAAAGCATATTTGCAAACCTCTGCCAAAAGAAGTCAGATGAATCTATTTTCCATTTAACTGAGTGCCAATCTAGTAATCCACAGAAATTCTCCTTGTGTCTCTTTTCAGGGTTTGTTTTGAGACAAAATTTTTTCCTCAAACATGTGTGTTTAATTGGGACATATTTTACTAAATTTCTGGGTAGGGAATGCATAGTCATATATCTGCTAGGGTAATTTGTTACACAACTTTATAGACATAACAGTTTATGTTATTAGAGCATATCAGGGATTTTTCAGGATCAAGTTTTTAGATACGAGGATAATGAAATTAAAGACATTTTTAGCCTCTTCAACAAAACATGGAGAATTTCAAGATTTTCAAATATTGCCTTTATGCTGTTCAGTTGAAAGCCTAAAAGTTTGTTTCTTCAGAAGGAAGGGGAAAGGCATTTCAAAACCAGGGGAGATTTAGTATAAGGCAATGGGGTTTGGTTTTTTTCATTGGCTTTGAGGGATTTTTAGGAAGGAAAACACAAGAACATTCCCAAAATAGCAAGTGTCTTTTAGGCTATGGATTTCTTTATCTTAAGAAGGGTCAGTTTAAGATCCCATTTTTAGGAGATCTCATTTTTAGGAGAGATTTTAAGGGTTATTTACTGTGTTCTCCCCTCTGTTTGCTGAATATAAGAGAAGACATTTCCAATGCACAGACCAAAACCTTCATATTTACTTACTTACTTTATTGATTTGCTTCTCCCCCTGGAATAATTACATTATAAGATTTATTCTCTCTGCTGTTACTTTGTTTGATAAAGTCCAATATCTCACTCATCCTCACATCAGAGAAAGGAGTCAAATATACTCTGTTATGAAAGGAGGAGATGAAGGTTTCCAGTTTATAATATCATAACTTGGCATCATTCCCAGTTCATGAGCTAGAGGTATGGGCTTCTGCACAGACTGTAGGTGTTGTAAATACTCATTTGCATTTGGGAAGATGCTAAATATCCCTTGAAATATGCATAAAATAAATATTTTCCTCATTTTTTTTCATCTGTTCTCTGGATCCCAAAAACAGAAGTTTGTGTTTGGAGGGTGGCCATCCAAAATCCTGTGTGCATACATTGACTACAAATGTATATTATTTCCTTAATGACTTAAAATCTATCCTTTTCAGATGTTTTGTGAACATAAATGCCCAAGGTAAGAGCAAAGTGATTTCCTGCTGTAGTGTCTCAACACAGTTTCAAGCTCTCATGGCTTAATCACACACAGAATCTTCCATTAACTTTCAGGACTTGAAAACAGTTCTTTCAGGATTCACTTAACTAGAAAATAAAGAAAGTTGAAAAAGATTAAGTACTTTCAGGACTTGAAAACAGTTCTTTCAGGATTCACTTAACTAGAAAATAAAGAAAGTTGAAAAAGATTAAGT
>WAAE01005404.1:0-17589 GCA_013400495.1 Nicator chloris | reverse complement strand
TATCGGCCTTTACCCAACTTAACAATGGTTATGAGACTAAAATTTCTCAGATGTCCCATGCAATCAAAGGTTGCAATGCTTTAATACTATAATATTATAGACATGGTAAATAACAACACTATGTACTCTAACATACAGTATGCATTAAAATGCACAAATTCTGATTTTAGGCTATGATACATCTTTTTTTCATTGGAAAACAAGAATCTTTTGTACAGTTTGTATAAAGAAAGGCGACCATACATGTATATTTCTGATAGACCAATATTTAATTGCAATGAAAATTATATTTCATGAAACTGGCTTCTTTACCTTATCCATGTTCAATAAGGGAAATAGCTCTTGCACTTTCTCAGGTGTGATTAAATATTGCTCTGTTGGGTGCCAACCAGCACGAGTCATTTGATACTTGAATTCATCCACCCTAGTAGGGGTTGAAGCAATTCTGATACTGCCAGGCTGATGAAACCCCACAGGCTAAATCAATGAGAAAC
Source organism: Nicator chloris (assembly GCA_013400495.1). Lineage (NCBI taxonomy): Eukaryota > Metazoa > Chordata > Aves > Passeriformes > Pycnonotidae > Nicator > Nicator chloris. The sequence continues at coordinate 17,095 of WAAE01005404.1, read as the reverse complement.
AGCAAATTACTGAAAGAATCTTTATTGATTGCCATATACGTATTTTCCTGTGCTAAGGGAAGTCTACAGGAATTTTTCCACTAACATCACTAAGAAAAATGCAAGTAAGCTACAGGCCCTTGAAGGAAGAGGCCTTAGATATAGACTCGTAGAAAAAATACCTTTTCAAGAAGTTATAAAATTAACTTCCTAAATTAATCCATGCCAGCTTCAAAACAGTTGAAAGAGGCATTTATTGAATGCCATGATACATTCATTTTTACTAACAACTAATTAATATTTGATATATGCTCTCACAAAAATAGAATCAGAAAGGTCTCAAAAGTAAGAGTATATGATATACTTTATTTTAAATTCTATCATCTGCATGATTTCCTATTGAATGTATTTAACTAAGCACTTTTATAAACAAAAAGAAAAACCACTCGCTCAATTTGTCTTTTTAATAAATTAAACATCCTTACAGAGCTGGACACTGAATGCTTACTTTTCTTCACCTTTTCTATGTTATCTCACAGGACAATGATAAGGCTGAATAAGTCTTTCACTGGAGCTCACAATGATAATCTGATGTGGCAGCTTATCTAGTTGAGTAGCAGAAAGAAGAAAAAAGCATTTTATGACAACTATAAAAAATACCTGTCATATATTTATATGACAAATATTTTAAAAATATAGAATTTGTAGACTAGTACAGTGAGGTTCATTCAATTTCTGCTGCCATCCAAAGCAAGCACAAGTTTACTAATGAAATTTATAAGGCTAAGAGATGTCAAATGAAAAAGATGAGTGTGTTGTTCCACGTAAACATTCTGTAAGTCACTAAATAAAACACATCTCTGAAAGGGACGGGAAAAATTGCAGCATTCTTTTCAAGTACAGACAGCATAATATATGAATTTTTAAGTGGACATATTTAAGGCAGGAATGTATCATAATCAATCTGTTCATTCCAGATTCTTGATACTATTTTAGTAGACTCTCTGCTGTGTCTTGAGATGTTTTATGAGAACCATTTTTCTAAACTGTGGAGGGATCTGGGAAACCATCTACAATATGTAGTGACTACGCAGGAAGAAGAATGTATTTCAATAAAAAGATACATATTCCTACTTGCCCACCATTGTCAACTACACCTTTTTGGTAAGACTATTGCTACAATCGGTATTGCTCTGAATTAACACTTCAAAGGTTAAGGGTTACCTGTCCAGTCTCTTCTTCCAGCTTCTCATAGAGTTTGATACTGTAAGCATGGATTTTCTTCAGGTTTATTCCAGGATGAAAATAAGTAGTTAAACCAGCCTCAAATAAGAAATAGGAACAACATAGATTAGAAATGCAGTGTTGTCTGCTTCCTTCCAAATGTCAGTTAAAAAGGAACTGCCAAGATACTGTAAAGAAAAACAACACATGAATAGAGCCAACTGCTACGAAAATAAAAATAAAGTCCTTTCTCCACTTATGCCATTTCTGTTTTCCGCACAGGTGTTTTCCCATCTGTCTTTTCTCATCAAATCTGTCAACCCATGACACCATTGCAGTTGTTCTCTCCTATCTGATATCTCAATTTATATACAATATCATAGTGCACCCACTTACTGAAATGCCCAGATAATCCAAAGGAAAAGAGTGTAAAATTAATCATTTGTCAGTATCGTATTTTTCAGTTGTATCTATAGTCTATTCATAAATTTGACTCTACGTATCTTTGGCAATGTTCATTACCTCAACAATCTGAGTTTAAGAAGTGATCACACCAACCTATAGGACAGAGATTCATCCAGCAAGGGCCCCACCAGGCACAAAGCAGGCATGTTTGTTTCAGGAAGTCCCTGGGCTAAATTGATAGTCCGGAAAAAATATTCCTTGTTCATTTCTTGTTATCACATCGAACCATCAACATCACACAGCTGAAGACCAGGTATTTTACTAAATGTGATTTTTATCTTGTTTGATACATGTGCATTCATGTTGTGAACACATTTATTTTAATTACTTCAGACTAAACCCCAGGGCTGTTTAACTGTAGAGTTTTTAGCTAAAACTTGTTTGTTTTTCAAAAAATATATTCTAAGGGCCTTTTTTCACTGTGTACAGAATGAAGAAATAAATTAGGCATTGAAACAGTTAAATTTCTTTAGCCATGTATAATGCCTAAGAGTAAGTAATTTACTTCTATCTGCAAACTTTGTTATCTGATTTTTGTTTTTACTGTATTCTTTTATTTAGGTAAACATTTTCTGGCCTTCTGTTTTTCTTCCAAATGTAGTAACTAATCTTCCAGATGTAAGGAAATTACATTTTAGTGGTCACTATTAGTGTAGGAATTTTGAACTATATTACTCACAAATCACTTGCAAGTTAGTTACAAATCCATATATTCAAGAGCATTTAATTGCAAGAATTAAAGAAATACTTCAATTTCTTACACTTTAAAGTGAAGAAGTTTATATGCACTTGATGCCCTCTGAGTTAATAAATGTTTCTGATTTCACAAGTGCAGCTGTCAGACAACTATAACCTGATTTCACTATATAAAAATTAAGATAATAAAATCATATAATGAAACAAAAAGATTGCAATGGGTCGTCAGGAGATTTCTCTTCAATTTCATATTCAAAGCAGGGTCAGCTACAAGATCAGACTAGCTTTCTCAAGGTTTTTTCCAGCCTGGCCTTTGAGAATCTTCAAAGATGGGGGCTGCTCTACTTTCCTAGCTATATCTGGAGCTTTGCATTTGGCCTTGTTAAATTCCATAAAACTGTCCTTTCATCATTGCAGCCTGCCTAGGTCCCTCAGCATGGCTGACCTGCCCTTGAGTGCACTACTCCTCCCAGTTTGGTGTAAACTTCAAAAGTGGATGAGCATGTACTTCATCACCCACTCCAAATTACTGATAAAGATACTAAACAGGATGAGTCTCAGGACAGATTCCTGTGACACTCCGCTTGTTTCCAGGGTTTGGGTAAAGTATGACCCATTCATCAGCACCCTCTAAGCCCAGCCATCCAAAGAGTCTTTTAACTTTCTAGTTGTCCAGCTATACAGACCCTAACATCTTCAGCTGAATACATGGCTAGTGTGGGAGAGGGTGTCTAAAGTCTTGCTAAAATCTAGGTAAGTAACATCCACTGACCTCCCCTTGTCTAAGAAATCAATATTTTCATAATAGACAGCAATCAGATTTGATCTGACATGATTTATTCTTGGCAAATTTGACTGTTCCAAATCACATTTTTTCTCCTTCAAGGACCTGGGACTCATTTGATGATGTTCTGAAAAACTGAACTACAGCTAGTTGACCTTTACCTCCTCTGCTCAGTCCTTTGGCTTTTTAGAAAAAGTCATACATATGCCCTTTGCCAAAGCTCTGGCACCTCAACCAATTTCAAGAGTCTTTCAAACGTGACACATCTGTGGCCTTGCGATGAATCAGCACGATTATTGGATGCAGCCTGTCTTCTCCAACACATAAGCATGTGACAGATTACTCCAGTAATCCCTGGTTTGGTCCTCATTCACTGCCAGTAGTTACTCTTCTCCTTTAAACCGGAGGCCTGAGAAACCCTACCAGAGAAAACCGAGGCAAGAAGGCACTGAGACCTTATTAGTGTCAACTGTGACTGAATTACTCCCATCATTCAGCAACAGTTACTTATTTTCATTTTTCAGCCTTTTACTATTAATGCAGCAGTAGAAACAGTTCTTGTTGCCTTTCATTTTCCTTACAAATCTTTAAATATAGTTGAGGTTTGGCTTTCCAACATCCCCTTCGCATGCTCAGGTAACTTTTCTAAATTGCCTGATTTGCAGCTTTTTCCTGCTCTATCACCAGTATACTGTGTGTTTCTCTGGAACTCAGTCATGAATTTGCTCTAGCCCAGCTGGCTTCCCACAGGGTCTACATATTTTCCTGAATTTCAGAGTGAACCATTCTTGTAGTTGAAGGAGATTTTCTCCAGGCTTTACTCCATTTTTCTAAGAGATTTTGTTATTGTATATAAACATGATCTGAAAAAATAATTTAAAGAATGGTCACTTTGCTATGAGAATTGACATAAATATTTTAAGGCATTTTTATAGTTTAAATTTTTAGATGTTGAAATGTTCATGTATCATTTTTGTTCTATTTCAATCAGTTTCAGATTTTATTCTAATGCCATTATTAAATTAGCTTTCTGAGGAAAATGTTATTAACACTGTTATTTACTAAATTCTCTCTTCTTGCAAGTGTGACCAAATTGTAACAAGTTATTATTGACTTGTGCTTTACTTCAGCAGCCAAATCAATGGCATGTTGCAAGAAAAAGTGCAATATAACATATAATAACGTGCTCTGTTACACCTCTTCATAACTGGTAATATAAAAATGTGCATATTTGTTGTGCTGTTTTAATAGCACACGTGAAAGTCAGCCAAAGTTATCTCAGACCTGAGAAATGAAAGAAAGTTTTGGCAGCAACACCAGCAGGAATATGAGCTATCTGAAACATAATCCTGAGTTCTGTCAGGACTTCCTGGATGGTGAAAGAGGTAAAATGCGGCATAGTGCAGCAACATCTGAGCCAGACTTTAAACATTTGTGGCTGCAGGCAATGTGGTACATGCCATGTCATGTCTTAACAGTATGTGTAATTGTCATCTGTATTTAGTACTGTATCACTGTGAGGAAAACACTGATAAATACACATTATCTGGTATAACGAGGAACTTACGGTCACAGTTTTGATCTTTCTACTCATCTGAAACAGGCATCACCAACTTTTTCATCCTCAGATGAATTAGAGACAAAGTCTCTAATTGTACTCTAATACAGAGTTCAATGAAAAGACACAATGAAGACAATGAAAAGACACCATGTAGTTATCCACATGGACCATAACTAAGTGTCTTGCTGTGTTAATTGCATAAAATTCCTTCTAACAGGTGTCATGAGACAGCTCTCCCAATTGTGGTAGTGCAGGCATTTTCTCTGCTGAGCTCCACGTCCCTCCTCACCTTTGAAACTGGTCCTCACTCAGGGTTCCAATGCTGCACTCACTAAGAAGTGTGGGCAACAATGCTGGAGGAAGGGTTGTTTCAACACCATTATGAGCAGTAAATTAGGGTGAGCGAGTGTAACAACGAGAACAAAGGAAACATTCAGTAACACCACCACTCATGATTCTGATTCCTTACTGAACTAGGGGGTTTTTGTTGTTCTTTACATACAGTTTCATATATGCACTGGGCAAATAGAATTCAGTCTGTGCCTCACTCCTGTACTTAAGTCAAAGTACTCTTTGAATATTTTGTAGTTATGATTCAATACACAAAATCCCTGATCTGACACTTTGCATGGTGCTGCTTTGTTTGCCAAGCTGTTGTATGACTGTCTCAAAGACATACAATTACTGAATGTTGCTTTTTCTTACTACATACAATGTGTTTTCTTTTGCTTTTTCTATTGAAAAGCAAGTTTAAAAAGTACACTACTTATACACTGCAGGCAGTGATTGTTTTTTTTATTTCATTTTTTACTATTATTTCAAAAAGCCCCAAACCCACAAAATATCTGCACTAAGATGAAGCATTGCAGACTTCAGACTTCCTCCTCTGGCAGAAGTATGGGAATACAAATAAAATATAATACATCTGAGTCTTAATTTGTCCTCCTTGGTTTGTGCCTGAAAGGTAGATTATTGCATAAATGCTCTATTGCATTAACAGAGTAGATCTACAGACCTCAAACTGTTGGGTTTCTGCTCTTTTGTGTAGCTACACACGGATAACAATCTCCCAATTTCAGTTAAGATTAGCTGGAAATTAATGGGAAAAGCTTCTATTACTGTATTATTTCGGCAAGCTCTATTTAAATTTGTTACATTAACTACCCCAGATACAGATTCAGAAAATCTGTAATTACATAACTTCACATTGTGAACCAGTATGACCATGTGATTAACATTATTAACAGAGGTTTGTCGCTACCCTGGCATTATTAAATGTATGTCTTTTAAGTTCTTTTCCTTAGAATCCAGACAAATATTCAGGCTTAAAAAACTCACAATGTACATTTGTTTCCTTTGGTCTTCTAAGATTTTATGTAATGTCAGCAATGGCAGGGAAAAAAATGGGGGAAAAAAAAGGCAATGAAAATTCTACCATCATTATATACACAAACTACTGTTAATTTGAGAGATGAACAAAACATTTCTTACTGCATGCCAGGTAGATCCTGCAGTGAGCTCAGACTTTTCAAGCAGAACAACATCCTTCAAGCCAGCTTTAGCCAAGTGATAGGCTAGACTCACACCAACACAACCACCTCCAATGATCACTGTGTCTGCTCTGTCTTTCCCTAAGGCAGGAGATGAGGCTTCTTTACTAAAAAAAACCAAAAAAAATAAAAAAACCACATAAAATTACACACAGTTAGAAAAAGGCAATTGGTTTTTTCCCCATTTCTTTTGTGGCTTCAACCATAATACATGTGGGTTTCTGCTTAGGAGTTTACACACATGGCTTAAAATCTAATCTGTTCACCCATACCCACTTTTAAAGTAAATTCTCTTTGAGGGTCATATAGGTAAATTGTAGCAATAAAAAGAAAAAAAAAAAACAAACCCGAAAACAACAAAACAAGCTTGCTTCCAACAGCTACTTTAAATATTATTTATCCAATAACCCTTATATGTAGATGCTATTTCTCAAAAAAAGCTGATGCCTAACATGACAATGTCAAAAATGGACTTTTTCAAAGTGCTGTATGTGTAACAAAAAGGCTTTAAAAAAACATTTACTCAGTAAGGCCCCTTAATAAATTTCTAAAACCAAGGTCAGTAGAATACCTAAGTGTACATGTTCATGAAGAATGAAGCTTGGAACTTACTTTCATGTGCTGTCTATTTTGCCATGTTCACAGATTCACAGAATATTCTGAGTCAGAAGGTACCCACAACGATCATCAAGGCCAACTTTTAAGTGAATGGCCCATGCAGAGATTGAATTCACAACCCTGGTTATTTGCACCATGCTCTAAACAACTGAGCCATTCCCAGAGTTGACATGTCCTACTTTCTTAAGACAAAACATTATAAAAACAGGTTTTGGTCAATGACCCACACCTGCTACTCCACACTGTACTTTCACAACTATTTGAGTCCAGCATAAACCAGATCTGTTGCCATAGGCAGTCCTATTCTTCTGCAAGTCAACTGATCCTCCTATCTACTGCCTCATCCACAGACAGCCAAGCAGCAAGCTACATGTGGAAATTTATCACAAATTTTTAAGAAATTATTTTTTTGGATGTGAGACAAGGTAGGATATATTATTACAGCAGCAGTACAGACTACCATGAAACCACAGTATTCTTCTCTTCAGGACAGTTAATCAATACTCAGCTTTATCTCTCCTTGTACATTTTCAACTTCTCTGGCAATAGACTTTCTAATGTATAACTAGTCTTCTACCTCTTCCACTCAGAAATAAAAGCTACCAGTTTTATGTCTTACGAATAGAGATCCTACAACATTTTAAATGCAATTGCAAGAGGAATTTGACCATGCTTATACACTAGGTAGTGGCGAATAAAAAGTAGAATGACTGGGAGCACAGGACACCATAGGTGTTCTGTATTTGGTGCACCACACACATTCACGGGTTCTTTTTTTTGATTACATATTAATTTTTGCAAGTTAACAGTAAGCTGTTTAACAGCCAGATGTGTGACACGCCAGCTCCACTACAGAATTTTGAGGTACCTGGTAATCAAGGGTAAGCATAAAGACTTCTTTCGTTGTTCTTTTTTGCTGTGGATTTGAGAACTCCTCAAGCGCCTTCTAGCTTTTTTCAAACCTTTACCTAGGAGCCTGGCAAGAATACCGGGTTCACCTTCCCAGTGAACGACGTAGTTCACCCAGATGTTTGATCCTGCCAGTTAAAACCGGTCATTATTTGCTTATCGGTATGGCCCAGAAGACAACAGAAGGGACCTTGCTACATCAGGTCAGCAAAGCACCTCGGGCTGGTTCCGGCTTTGGCGCAGCAATGCGAGGCGCAGAGAGGCCCTCCCTGGCCACAGGTGCCCCGGCGGACCGACGGCAGAGCGCCTCAGTCCGGCAGCCGGAGCTGGCTCCCGTCACCAGCGCCTTCTCTGCGCATCCCCGACAGCACCAGAACGGGAGCCGTGCCCTCGGGCGGCGCGGAACCACGCGCGGACAGCCGCGACCGCGACCGGCCCCTCTGCCCGCGTCCCCGCCCGGCCCGGCCCGCACTCACCGCCCCTGGGCGCCGAGGGGCCCGGGCCGGCGCGGGGGCCGCAGCCGCCGCAGGGCTCCCCGCAGCACCGCGCTCATCCCGCACACGCAGCAGGGATGGAGAGTGCTGGCTCCGCGCCGCTNATTTTTAAGAAATTATTTTTTTGGATGTGAGACAAGGTAGGATATATTATTACAGCAGCAGTACAGACTACCATGAAACCACAGTATTCTTCTCTTCAGGACAGTTAATCAATACTCAGCTTTATCTCTCCTTGTACATTTTCAACTTCTCTGGCAATAGACTTTCTAATGTATAACTAGTCTTCTACCTCTTCCACTCAGAAATAAAAGCTACCAGTTTTATGTCTTACGAATAGAGATCCTACAACATTTTAAATGCAATTGCAAGAGGAATTTGACCATGCTTATACACTAGGTAGTGGCGAATAAAAAGTAGAATGACTGGGAGCACAGGACACCATAGGTGTTCTGTATTTGGTGCACCACACACATTCACGGGTTCTTTTTTTTGATTACATATTAATTTTTGCAAGTTAACAGTAAGCTGTTTAACAGCCAGATGTGTGACACGCCAGCTCCACTACAGAATTTTGAGGTACCTGGTAATCAAGGGTAAGCATAAAGACTTCTTTCGTTGTTCTTTTTTGCTGTGGATTTGAGAACTCCTCAAGCGCCTTCTAGCTTTTTTCAAACCTTTACCTAGGAGCCTGGCAAGAATACCGGGTTCACCTTCCCAGTGAACGACGTAGTTCACCCAGATGTTTGATCCTGCCAGTTAAAACCGGTCATTATTTGCTTATCGGTATGGCCCAGAAGACAACAGAAGGGACCTTGCTACATCAGGTCAGCAAAGCACCTCGGGCTGGTTCCGGCTTTGGCGCAGCAATGCGAGGCGCAGAGAGGCCCTCCCTGGCCACAGGTGCCCCGGCGGACCGACGGCAGAGCGCCTCAGTCCGGCAGCCGGAGCTGGCTCCCGTCACCAGCGCCTTCTCTGCGCATCCCCGACAGCACCAGAACGGGAGCCGTGCCCTCGGGCGGCGCGGAACCACGCGCGGACAGCCGCGACCGCGACCGGCCCCTCTGCCCGCGTCCCCGCCCGGCCCGGCCCGCACTCACCGCCCCTGGGCGCCGAGGGGCCCGGGCCGGCGCGGGGGCCGCAGCCGCCGCAGGGCTCCCCGCAGCACCGCGCTCATCCCGCACACGCAGCAGGGATGGAGAGTGCTGGCTCCGCGCCGCTCTCCGCCGCGTCCCGTCCCGTCCCTGCCGCGCCGAGCCCGGCCGTCCCGGAGGAGGGCGCCGGACCGCCCCTTGGCGCAGGGGCAGCCGTGGGGGCAGCCGGGCACCTCCGGACCTCAGGCCAGGCGGGGGCGGCGGGAGGGCGCGGGGGAGCCCCGGGCGAACCAGGGCGCCCCGCGGGGTCAGGGGCCGGGCCGGACAGGGGTACCGCCCGCAGCGCTGCCCACAGCGTCCCGCCCCCTCCTCGGGCTATAAATGTGCGGCCGGAGAGCCCGCTGAGCTGAGGTTGGTGCCGAGCCGTCGGGGCGTAGCCGGGCAGCCAGCGTCATTGGGCGAAGAAGATGCTGCCTATCAGGAAGACCGCCAAGCAGGGCAAAAGGGTAAATCTCCCTTCTCCCTCCGTCGCGCAGACCCGGTCGCTGCTCCCCATGGGCGCGGGAGCCGTGTCCCCCTTCGCGGTGCCTTCTGCCGCCCGCCGCGGCGGGCGCTGCCTCGGCGGGCCGGGGCAGTGCGGGGGAGCAGCCCCGCGCCGGGAGCTTGGCACAGGGCAGGGCTCCCGGCCACCTCTCCCGCCTCCGCGGGGTCATGTCCGCGGGCTCTCCAGGGGAGCTGCTTCTTGACTAGCGCGACACTCGCCGGTTAAACTCCCACTAAGGTACTCGGTGTCTCTGCAGGTAAGGTGATCTTGTGAAAACCTAAAATAAAGCCATAATAATTGTATCTGTTCAGCTTTGAGACGTAAAAGATATTTGGACATCGTTATGAGACAGATAAATTAGATTGATCTTAACACAGTCACAGCCCAAATAATCTTTGTTTCTCTGAACACAGAGTGAAGCCACCAGAGTACAAAACAATTTAACGTAATATTGTTTGATACACAAATTAAGCAGGACTTGCAACACACTGCAAATTTAAATTGTAAATATTTTAAGGATAAACTGTCATTGGAGGAGATTTCTGTCTCCAGCTGCATTTAAAAGGTGCAGATTGCTCACTCCTTGATTAATATGACTGGATATGACTGGTGTTTATAATATCAATCCAGACTCCCCCATTTAGCTAAAGAAATAAGCCAATATAAAAAGTTATCCAGGCACTAGTCATTCAGGCCATTATGGCAAAGCTATGAGCAAAACTTTGATCTAAGTCAGACTCTCTGACATACATCAGAACTGGTACCCCGGACTGCTGCTTGAGAAGGTCAGCAGCATCATGTATTCTGTCTTTTGTTTATAGGATGCTATTGCCATTAATAAGGCACATCTTTCTCAGAATGGGTTTTACTCATTTTTATGTGTAGAGCAAAGAGCAGAAAGATATGGAAAGAAGTCAATGAGCTGTAGGTCCTATAGGTAGATCGGTTATAACAAAAGGTGAGGGGTATTTGTTCTGCTTTTATATTTTGGCATATACCACGTAATTTCAACACCTAGCAGAAGAAAGCTGTCCTTAATTCCCCCCTACAAGCAATGGACTTCTCTTGAGGGCTTGAGATGTGCATTGTTGATTCAAGATATATTTTCTCTCCACTGATGAAAAGGTGGGTTATAAGTTGACCAAGCAGGATTTTCCCTTACACAGTACAGTTACATGCCTAAAGATGGTAGTATGAATATCTTATAGAGGCATTTGCACTCGTGCTTTCCATGTTTAGAGGAATGGACCATGTGATGCAACTTCATTCATAGTAGCAAAAGTAAAGCAGCAAAAGATGGCTCAAAAAAAGCCTTGTATAGCTTTTTGCGCGTGGTGGATTTTGTAAATTAATACCAAGTTTGTCTCCTACCAAATCTCCTGGCGGTCTGGATTAGACATGAGTGCACAGCTGTAGGTCTCTGAATGAAACAATGTTGATGCTGAACTTCGGTTAGCTATGTGGTGGTTAAATCGGTGGTATTTTGCACAGTATATAAAGTAAAAAAGGCGTGAAGAGGAGATATCAGACCTATAATAAAGTTTGTAAAAAGATTGTTTCCATTTGAATCCAGCATGAACTGACAAACTAAGTTTTGATTAAGTATTTTGTGCTTTGTATTTATCTCTCCTGCCGTTAGATACCCTGGTGCTAGACTTAGTATATCACAATATGTTAAGGTGCCATGGTCTTTTCAAACATGGCTTACATTGCTTCTGTGTGTCAAAAGTGAAGATTTGCACTTCAAAAAGAAACAGAACTGTGAAGAAAACCTGCTATTAAATACTAGAAGTAACTTGTTAACAGGAAGTTCTGTTGTAGTATATTTAAATACATACACAATATAATAATAAATATTATATCTTTATATGATGTCATTTTGTGTCTATTAATGTTCAGTAAAAAAGCAACACCTGAGGCTGCCTTTAGGTTAAAGATTTCTTTTTCTTCTGCGTGCCTGTTCTCTGCACATTAAATTTCTGAAGCAAGCTTCATCTACAAAAGATTCCTTGGCAGACAGAGGAAGCAGTGAGCTTTTGCTGGCCCCATTTGAGGCGTTCTGTCACAAATGCAAGTTAGTTTATTGCAAGCACAATCTTTACAAAACCTCCTGACATTTACACTAAAATTGTTTCTACCTGGTTCTGTGGAAACTAAGATAAAAACTTGCACACTTTGTTAAAGTTCTAAAGTTAATTGGGTCAATATTTTGGCAAGTCCGTAGTATGCAATGGAGTCTGATGCAGAGGTTTGCAGGGCAACACTTGTCAAAGCTCTGCACAGCAGCACTGTACAGACCAGTCCTGCCATTTTGCTGTAATGCCAGTGCCTCAGCCAAAGTAGGTGATGCTGTCAGCCAGGCTTTGTAACCTCCAAGGAGCCATACACTGCTGTGCTTGGTACTGGAACTGGCACAGCTGGCACAGTGCTCCTTGCTGTTGGAAAGGCATACTGTTGTTCTGCCTAAACAGCAGTGCTGAGACGTCATAAGTGTTTGTCTTTGCTGGATATATGGCATGAGATAATTGTATCAATGAAAAGGAAATTATCAATAAAAATAATTACTGGTTTTGAGGGTAATTGTTAAAAACTATCCACTGAGCATGAAAATCACACTCAACTCGGTGTCCATAAGGCTTTTCTTTTTTCTACTCCCTCAAACTTCTTCTGTTGAAATGCCAGTGCCATCAAGAAAACTATGGATGGAGATTTCAGTCTTACCTTTGATTAATTCATATCCTGTACCTGCTACCTTCATATATGTAGTCTTCATTCGACCACGCTTTAATATAGACAGAATTATGGTCGCTATCCAATAGTAGAAATCAACCCTAATAGCAAGGTACTTTTTAAAAATTTTGAATAAGTCAATGAAGCAATGAAAGGAATAAAAATGTAATGTGTTTTAGGAGAAATCAATATTTGTTCTCATGTTTTTCAGTTTTACAAAAAAAAAAAAGCCACTTTCCTTGCGTTAGCGTGGAGTTCAAGGGAGAAGCAAGGGTAATCTTGCATAAGGTTCTGTAAGGTTTTTAGTTTGGCACTCTAAAACATTTCATATGCAATGCAAACAGGATTTTCTTTCATTTTGTAAATCTGGGTAAACGAACCCAGGCCTGTGAGAAGACTGTCAGAAACTGAAAATCTGAGATGTCTTGTTTGGTAGGAAGCTGTTGCATGCTTACTTTTCTGTGATGCCTGTTGTGCCATCTGGTGTCACAAGCTGCTTGTGGTAAGGCTCTGTCAAGGTGGCATTGGAAGCTGGAGAGCAAATGAGCTAATAAAGAGATCGGTAGTACTAGTGTTTTATTTTAAGAAGTTCTTCATGTATTTTACAGGACAATTTGAGACAGCATATTACTTTCATAGGAACAGAATTGGACCACTGACTTACAGTTCTGGGAACAATATTTCTGGAATACAATATAACTGACTAATGAGAAGTCTTACACATAATACATGTGTGCATATTAAAGCCTCATGCTGCAAAAGAGCACATCTACCATTCTTTAGTTAGAATTTCAGAAAGGAAATTTACTACTTTTTATTATTGTGGCAAAAATATTTCTGCTAGCTTACAGATATTTATGTCTGCCTTGTGTATATAGAAAATAGCTACCAAATTGAAGAACTGTAATTGTTAACCTGCCCTTATGCTTTCTCCAGGGTATTCTAGAACGCTTGGATGCCGGAGAAATTGTGATCGGAGATGGGGGATTTGTCTTTGCTCTTGAAAAGAGGGGATATGTAAAAGCTGGGCCTTGGACTCCTGAAGCAACTGTAGAACACCCAGAAGCAGGTCAGTTTTACTGGGAAATTATGTTCCTATAGTGAATATAAACAGTGGAATGGTTGGCTAAATAATAAGTATATAGGAACTCATGGTAGGTTTTTAAATAAAAATGTTCCTTGACACTGTAGAATTACCTTAAGAACAGCCTAAAAACTGCTCATCTTACCTATTTTACTTGCTCTAACACTGGCCAAAAGAAGTTGTCCGGGTAAGAATACGAGACGTGCAAACATCTGCTGATGTCTCTTCAGAATACTCTCCCAGTTTTCAATAACTTGCATCCCAGGGACTTTTTGATACAGTTGTGGTTATATTTGTGTTTAATAGCATTCAGTGATTTCTCTCTCATGGGTTTATGCAGTCTGTCCTCGCACTGATCAATTAAATCTTGTCATTTAAAATACCTCATGAAAAGGAATTCTGCAGTTAACGACCTGTTTTGTTTTGTTCTAGTAATTCATTTATATTTTTAGCTAAAATATTTTTAATTAATTCTTTCAGAATTGGCAGAAATTCTTTCAGAAATGGCAGGTTTTAATAAACATCGTATTGGGAGTATTTAATGTTTCTGGCTCCGCTGTAAAATGTGGAATGATAAACCCGATAGAAACCAAAAAATTGCAATAAACATTTAAAAGAGTAACTGTCTTAAAGTGGACAGAGAAAAAATGACCAATCATTCCATGCCTTCCAGTGTAAAGGCTGTAGTGTTTAGCATAAATAGTGCAGAAGCAGATGGTATTATCTATTTATGCATGCTTCATTGCAAGAAAGCATTTGCCCTAGTAATATAATGTGCAGTTAATCCCACAAGTCAATTCAGAATATCCCGGGGCAAAAAATTTGTTTTGAGTGTTTTCCATTCCAAATTAGTCTTTTTCTGCTATATAGGAGAAGAAGGAAGAGGAGTAGGAGAGATATCTTAGTTCTCTCTGCTACATCACTTTGTACACTTCACCTGTTTATACAGCCTAATCCTTCTCAGCCTTCAGATGTCACTTATGTGTCACTTAGCATCCCTAATTTAGGGTTAGGGGCAGCTTTAGATAATGCAGAGCTCCAGGAAAGGTTTAAGGATTGATGACCCCCTTTGCTGACTCTCATCTCCCAAAGAGACATTCATTCCATCATCTCTCTATTTCTCTCCACATCTACCTCTGTCTGCTCCTGCATGTTCCATCTTAACAACTCATAGCATTTGTTCCATGTTCTTTATTTCCCCTTTACTTGTTATTTTTGCACCTCAGAAGCCCTCGACGCTCTGCACATATCTCTTATAAGCTATCTATAACTGCGCTCTTCAGGGCAAATGTGTTCATTTATTTTTGTGCAGTGGGGCTGCTTTCCCTCCATTACTGCTTTTTGCTCCTGCCTGCTCAAGGGTCATGTTACTTTGAAAGCAGATGTGATGGAGCACGAGGAGCAACTGCTGGAGCCAGTGGGTGTAAAAACCATACAGCTACCAGAGCTTCTTGTCCTTATAAGGAAAGGAAAAGGAAAGAAGTTCTGAGAAGCCAGCAAGGAATAAAAGAAAAAATATTTAGTTCAGGGCCATTAACTGTATTACAAAAGAGGAGATATGCCAGACTGATAATTGTAGAAATTAGGAGGTCTAAATTTTTCTACTGAAACAGATCAGGTATTGCTCTGTAGTGAGCCATATGCATGGGTGCTTATTGCCTCTATCTCCTCACAGCTTATGTCTGTGTCTTTTATGAAATGTCCAACTCATGATGGATTTAAATGAAAAATTGATGTTACACATCTGACTCCTAAAATGCATCAAATTATTAATAGTGGTTTAGCGTTATACAGGACTGTTATTCCCATTTCTCAAATGCTGAAGGAAACATGCTGGAAGCCACACAAGTAAACTACAGAGTGGTTTGGGTTTTTGATATTGCATAGTGCTGTGGGCTTGATAAAAACAACAGTGTGTTCTACTGGTAAAGCCTATTTGCCTGAGGGTGAATGAGATTCAGGCTGATACTTATAACACTATTGTTTCCCTCAAAGTGTATCCCATGTCTCCTATTCACATACCTGGTAACTTGGGGTATGAAGTTTCTTAATCATACGTCTTAGATAATATTTCATTTTCCTATTTATGTCACCATCCATATTCACACAAATCCCAGGCATTCTTCTAGGAATGGTCTACTATAAAAATGTCATCAAGCATTTGTGAAAATATTTGTAGATTTTTTTCCTTTTCTTATTTAGTGACCAGTTTTCATCAATGCTTCCTCATTCAGGAGGATAAAAAAATCCCACTAGAAACATACAGAGACAGCCCTTTTTTTTGGATCAGTGGCCTATTGTTATGATGTAGGAAAAAAATTCTCCCAGCACTACAAATTTTTGTTTCTTCATAAAGATGTAAAAATGAAATTTGATCCCAGGCATTCAGGCAGATTTCAAGAGCTTTTTGACCAGTAGCTCTGCTATAACCTATGTTCCTGGAAAGATTTTTGTGACTGCTGGGCAAAGAAGCACTGTGTTAAATCACCTGTGTAGTAGGAAAAGAAGCACTTTGTAGTTACCCAAGGTGGCACCTAGAAATAAAATACTGTACCAGTAGAGAAAAGCAAGGGACACTACACTACCCATCCTTCATTGAAAGCAGACATGCTTGCATGTATGCAGGTTGATTCTGGCAACACAGAATGCTCTTTGAGCTTCTCTGGTATAGAAAGCTGTGCTTGTTGCAGCGTACAGGAGTAATTTTATTCTCATGACAAATTTGCATACTGTTTTAGTGACACAAATGGTGTCTGTAGACAATGATTTGTGATAAACTAAGATTTCAGGAAAACTTTTCTAAATATCTGCCGAAGAAATTGCAGTGTTCTTGTGTGTGTAGGTAATAAGTATCTTGTGTACAATATGTAGGGAATTCCTGTATTTGGTATAAGCTGTTGAGCATTTAACTCTGCTTTACGTGATCAGTAGCATTCTAGTAACTATTGTAAGTATTATAATTATTATTCTGTGAGTGTACATATAAAATCAATTTACAGTTCCTGTTCTGTTCCTGCTGTGGCAATTGCAGTGTACTGCTTACAACCAGAAAGGCACAACCACTGTTAGAGAGAGCCTTTTCCCAAAGTTCGAATGTAGGAAATTTGTTCATTAAAAGCAATGGTAACCTTTCCTTTAAAAGGAGTAGAATATGGGAAGAATTAACTCTGTGCTGTGAGTCCCTTCTCTGGAGCAACAAATAGTTTAATTAAGGATGCATTTAGCAAAATAGAGCTTTGGTTTTGGCTGACTATACTCTTTTAAAGCTTTGTTGGGGGAGAAAACTCAAAAATACAAAATAGAGGAGGCAATGAAACAAAAAATACACAATAGAGGAGGCAAATGTATTGTTCTGTATAATTA